>JBBGZY010003411.1:0-138667 GCA_037952925.1 Lithobates clamitans | reverse complement strand
TCTTTATTTTGTACTGCGCTACTGATTACGCTATATTACCAAAAGTATTGGGACGCCTGCCTTTACAAGGACATTACATTTTTTTTTTTTCTTTATTTTTCTAAATTTTTGCTATACAAAAAAGGGCAACATTTTCCCTAAAAAAAAATAAAAAAAAAAAAAATATAGGGATATCCATTAACATATTTGATCACAGTACCAGAATCCCCATTTACCCCCATCCCACCCGTACTAACCCCTCCCCCTCCCCCGGACTTCACTCCCCCTCGTCTCTAAGCACTTTTTAATTCGCTATACTCCTTCCTCAATTTTATTTTTTTTCCATTTTTCCCATATCTTTGTAAGTCCCTCTCTACCTTCTTCTTGACAATATCTAAGACCTTCCATGCTATATGTGTCTTCTATTTTATCAAACCTTCTCTTATTTTTTACTATAAAAGACATGGAAGAGCGAGTTTGGGGTGGAGGAACTTGACTGGCCTGCATAGAGTCCTGACCTCAACCCGATAGAACACCTTTGCGATGAATTAGAGCGGAGACTGCGAGCCAGGCCTTCTCCTCCAACATCAGTGCCTGACCTCACAAATGCTCTTCTGGAAGAATGGTCAAACATTCCCATAGACACACTCCTAAACCTTGTGGATGGCCTTCCAGAAGAGGTAAAGCTATTATAGGAGTTGACACAGGGTCGTCTTTAGCAAAGGGCAATAGGGGCAGCTGCCCTGGGCCCAGTCATTGCTGTGGGGCCCAAAGCAGCTGCCCCTTGAGCCCCCACTGCCCGCAAATAGTTGACAAGTGAATTTGGGAGGGCCCAAGAAAAATTCCAATCAATAATTAAGACAGCCCTAGGTGGGCAGAAGGGGAGGCTGCCCTGGGCGCAGCATGTATTGTAGGGATGGGGGGCGCCCAAGTTCCTTCTACTATAAGGATGACAGGAGTAGTGACAGCGGCATCACTACTTCTGTCAGCCCAGCACTGGAAGCGGCAAGGAGAGGAGGAGAGCCAGGAGGAGGTGCAGGCTGTGCTCTCTCCCCCTCCTCCTCATAAGCTTGCACATAATGAAGGGGGGGGGGGGGGGGGCACAATTTGCCATCCTTGCCCTGGGCAATGGATGATCTTGTCCCGGCACTGGCTGCAAACTCAATATTGAACCCTACAGACTAAGACTGGGATGCCATAAAAGTTCATGTGCGTGTAAAGGCAGGCGTCCCAATACTTTTGGTAATATAGTGTATGTCAGCACTATATTAATCAATAGAAGAAATACAGAACCATTTTCATGAATTATCACAAGACGTGCCCGGTGTATAAAGCCTGCAAGCAGCTGATAGCGCCCCGGGTGTCAGTGCCATTAATCACAGCTCAGCACTCACACTAATGAATGAATGTCATTTCATTTTGTACTGTGCTACTGACCATGTTGGTGCCTTATTAATCAGCGGTGGAAACACTGGGCCATTTTTTTTATAATTGATACAAGCCGTGCCCTGTGTATAAAGCCTGCGAGCAGCTGATAGCCCCGGGTGTCCGTGCCATTGATGAACCAATGACAGCTCAGATAGCGCTCACACTAATGAGTGAATGCCTTCATTTTGTACTATGCCGCTGATCATGTTGGCACTATAATATCCAATAGTGGAAATACTGGGCCATTTCTATGAGTTAATACAAGCCTCGCCCTGTGTATAAAGCCTGCAGGCAGCCAATAGCCGTGGTGCCAACTCACACTAAAGAATGAATGTATTCATTTTGTACTTCGCTACTAATCATGTTGGTGCCATATTAATCAGTAGTGGAAATACTGGGCCATTTTCATGCATTAATACAATGCCGTGCCCTGTGTATAAAGCCTGTAGGCAACCCTGGGGGGGTATGGGGGGTGTCAGTGTCATACAGCTCAGCACTGACACAAATGAGTCTTCATTTTGTACTGCGCTACTGATCATGTTGGCACTATAAGATCCAATAGTGGAAATACTGGACCATTTCTATGAACACAAGCCGTGCTCTGTGTATAAAGCCTGCGATAGCCCTGGGGGGGGGGGGGGCTCTTAGCTATCAGCCCACTAATGACAGCTTAGACAGCGCTCACACTAATGAATGAATGTCTTCATGTTGTACTGCGCTACTGATCATGTTGGCGCTATAATATCCCAATAGTGGTAATACTGTTTTTATGAAGCAGTCGTGTGCCCTGTGTATCAAGCCTACGGGCAGCAGAAACCCTGGGTGTCAGTACCAGCTCACACTAACGAATGAACGTCTTAATTTTGTACTGCGCTACTGATCATGTTGGTGCCATATTAAATCAATAGCGGAAATACTGGGTCATCTTTATGCATTAGTACAAGCCATGCCCTGTGTAAAAAAACCTACAGACAGCCCATAGCCCTGGGGGGGGGGGGGGGTCACTGCCATCGGTGCACTAATGAATAAATGTCTTCATTTTGTACTGCGCTACTGATCATGTTGGCACTATAAAATCCAATAGTGGAAATCCTGGCCCATTTCTATAAATTAACACAAGCTGCGCCCCGTTTATAAAGCCTGCGATAGCCCCCGGGGGGGGGGGTCGGTGCCATCAGTGCCCTAATGACAGCTCAGACAGCGCTCACACTAATGAGTGAATGTCTTCATTTTGTACTGCGCTACTGATCAGGTTGGCGCTATATTAATCTGTGGTGTAAATACTGGGCCTATTTTAGTGAACTAATACAAGCCGTGCCCTGTGTATAAGGCCTGCAGGGCACCCGATAGCCGGGGGGGGGGGGGGGGGGGGTCTCTGCCATCAGCACACTAATGAATGAATGTCTTTATTTTATACTGCTCTACTGATCATGTTGGCACTATAATACCCAATAGTGGTAATTCTGGGCTATTGTTAAGAAGTAGTACAAGCTGTGCCCTGTGTATAAAGCCTGTAGGCAGCTGCAACCCTGGGGGTCAGTGTCAGCTCACACTAATAAATGTCTTCATTTTGTACTGCGCTACTGATCATGTTGGCACTATAATATCCAATAGTGGAAATACTGGGCTATAGTTAAGAATTAATACAAGCCATGCCCTGTGTATAAAGCCTGCAGACAGCCCATAGCCCGGGGGGGGGGGGGGGGGTCACTGTCATCGGTGCACTAATGAATACATTTCTTCATTTTGTACTGCGCTACTGATCATGTTGGCACTATAAAATCCAATAGTGGAAATATTGGACCATTTCTATAATATAACACAATCCGTGCCCCCGTTTATAAAGCCTGCGATAGCCCCCGGGGGGGTCAGTGCCATCAGTGCCCTAATGACAGCTCAGACAGCGCTCACACTAATGAGTGAATGTCTTCAATTTTGTACTGCGCTACTGATCAGGTTGGCACTATATTCATTTGTAGTGTAAATACTGGGCCTATTTTAGTGAATTAATACAAGGTGTGCCCAGTATATATAAAGCCTGCGATAGCCCCCTGGGTGTCATTGCCATCAGCACACTAATGACGGCTCAGACGGCGCTCACTCTAAGCGCCCTCTGAAGGCGGCGGACCGGCAGGAATCCGGCTCTCTTATTAGAAATCACGGGCGAGCTTTGCATACGGGGCGCTCTAAATGCTAATGTCGGGTCGCGGGGCCGGATGTTCCATCGAATGCTGAGAATGTATCATTCCAATTTTAGCCGCTATACCCGCTTAATGGTAAAATCGCTTTTACAGGTGGCGTGATGGCGCTTTCCATGCGTCGCTGTTTGTTTTATGAATTCATTTTACAATAATGAGGGAAGCCGGCAGCCCCTCTGAATATATAAAAATTCACCTCTTACGTACGATCGTTAATATTACCGGGCCATGGGTCACACGTAAGTGGCGTGCAGGCGTGTGGGTAACGATGACCATAAAAAAAAAAGAAAAAAAGGCGGGGGCGGAACAAAGAGGCTTCCCTTGTCTTTTGTGGTGGTAATTCAGGAGAAAGTGGACCTGTCATGACTACATTCCAGCTATGTCACAATATACAGAAAAGGAGTCATTTGTCATTAAACAAAAAAAAGACTCCATCTTTAATTAGTTAAAGCGTTCGTTAACCCAAAAAAGAAATAGAAAATATGGATCCTGCTCCTTTAAAGCATGGTATATGACACAGTGCTTGGCCGGTGTCATTTGGCCCCCTGTAACACCTAAAAAACCTGGCTGATCCTGACAGTTTCTTCCCTCCCCTCTGTATACTGACCACGGTCTATCATGGCTGCTGAGACCAGACACCGTGGTCAGTTTATGTGCCTCTGTCATCAGCAGCCTGCTATCCTCTCTGCTTCTGTGTCCTCCTCCTTTCTTTGTCTGTGTGTGAGCGGCCCCTCCCCCCCTCCCCTCTCTGTCTGTCTGTCTGTGTGTGAGCGGCCCCTCCCCCCCTCCCCTCTCTGTCTGTGTGTGAGCGGCCCCTCCCTGTCTGTGTGTGGGTCGCCCACCCCCCTCCCTCCTCCTGCTGCTCTCATAACACTAACTTGTATACACCATCAGCACTTCCTCCTATTCCCGTGTCCCCCTCTGTGAATGATTTATAAATATAAATGCTGTAAATACCTCATTTAAGAGCCGAGATTGCGATCACATGACCAGCCAGCTCTCTCTCCTCCAGCCCTCAAGAGTGACATCAGCAGGGGAATCTCAGCCCCGCCCCCCGCATCTCTCAGAGGAGGAAAGCAGAAAGCTGGCTGGTCATGTGATCGCAATCTCGGCAGTGAAATTAGGTATTTGCAGCATTTATTTTTATAAATCACACACAGAGGAGGATACTACAACAGGAGGCAGTGCTGATGGTGTATACAGGTTACACTAAAAAAAAAAAAAAAAAAAAAAAAAAAAAGAAGCCCCTGTCCAGTGACTTTGAGGTCACCGGTCAGCTGCAGGCAGGAGGAAGCATTTCCTCTCCCCCTAGTGATCAGACTGCAACATTGCAACTTTGTAACAAGGCCAGAGGTTGCAGCAGGGGCTGATCCGTGTCAGACATTTGTGAACACAGTCCCCTCACCCACGCTTTTATTCCAAAATAGTAAAATAGCAATGACAGCCAACAAGACAGAGTGCCAGAACCCAGGAGGTGACGCGTTTCACACTGATCTCAGTGCTTCAAGTCAGTGTGAAACGCGTTGCTATTTTACTATTTTGGAATAAAATCGTTGGAACATTCCTTGGTGTGCAGCCTTTTCTTTTCTTCCCATTGGTCATCGGTGGCGAGCCATGGCTTGCACCCAGCGCATCCGGACTGCAGTGATTGCTCACCTGGAGCTGCGTTTCCCATGTTTGAAGATTGTTCATCCCTTTAAACCCGAACACATATTAATTAATTACACAGGTTCTGTGGCCAATTAAGGTGGTAATTAATCTCACTTAGTGCCTTATCTGCATTAAATTAGCCTCAGAACCTGTGTAATTCATAAGTGTTCGGGTTTAAAGGGATGAGGTGGCAACTCTAGCAGGGACTGATGTGTGTCAGACATTTGTGAACACAGTCTCCTCTCCCCCATTGATTCATTTATTTATTTATTCAGGTGGCAACGTTGTAACTTTATATCAAGCCACAAGGTGCGAAGCTGCAGTAGGGGGCTGATCTGTGTCAGACGTTTGTAAACACAGTCTCCTCTCCCCCCACTGATCAGACTGTACATTGTGATGTAGCCAGTCACGAGATGGGAGGCTGCAGCAGGCGTCTGATCTGTGTCAGACATTTGCGAACACAGCCTCCTCTCCCCCACTGATCAAACTGTATAGTGTAAATCTGTAGAAAGTTGCAAGACGGGAGGATGCAGCAGGGGCTGTTCTGTGTCAGGCATTTGTGAACACAGCCAAGAAATATGCAGACACCAGGATTTACAGGATTGTGTCATCTTTGAGCCGGCATCTCAGTCCAGGAAGTAAATGGAGAGTTTAAATGATGCCTGAACAAATATGGTGCCGTCTTTTTGGAGAAAAGGAAAGATGGCGCCATCAGGGTCAATGCTGTGCGAGAGGTAATACATACCTGGATTTTTTTTATTGACACACTAGCCATTGGATCAGCCTAATGGACGAGCAACCAGCATTCTCAGGAGAGGTCAGCCATGGCAGGTTTCATTAACACCTTCCTGCTCAGCCCCGGCATCCCTTTAAATGCACTTTGATGCCTGGGGGGGGCTGGGAAGGTTTGCCTGTACACATGACCACTATCAATACTGTCACAGTGGTCACATGATTGGGGGCTGGTCCGGGACTTGCCCTTAACAGCTCAGTCACATGATTGGGGGCTGGTCCGGGATTTGTCCTTTACAGCTCAGTCACTGTGCTGAGTCACATGATTGGGGCTGGTCCAGGATTTGTCCTTGACAGCTCAGACACTGTGCTGAGTCACATGATTGGGAGCTGGTCCGGGACTTGTCCTTAAGAGTTCAGTAACATGATTGGGAGCTGGTCCGGGACTTGTCCTTGACAGCTCAGTCACTGTGCTGAGTCACATGATTGGGGGCTGGTCCGGGACTTGTCCTTGACAGCTCAGTCACTGTGCTGAGTCACATGATTGGGGGCTGGTCCGGGACTTGTCCTTGACAGCTTAGTCACTGTGCTGGGTCACATGATTGGGGGCTGGTCCGGGACTTGTCCTTGACAGCTTAGTCACTGTGCTGGGTCACATGATTGGGGACTGGTCCGGGACTTGTCCTTGACAGCCTAGTCACTGTGCTGGGTCACATGATTGGGGGCTGGTCCGGGACTTGTCCTTGACAGCTTAGTCACTGTGCCGAGTCACATGATTGGGGGCTGGTCCGGGACATGTCCTTGACAGCTCAGTCACTGTGCTGGGTCACATGATTGGGGGCTGGTCCGGGACTTGTCCTTGACAGCTCAGTCACTGTGCTGAGTCACATGATTGGGGGCTGGTCCAGAACTTGTCCTTGACAGCTCAGTCACTGTGCTGGGTCACATGATTGGGGGCTGGTCCGGGATATGTCCTTGACAGCTCAGTCACTGTGCTGGGTCACATGATTGGGAGCTGGTCCGGGATATGTCCTTGACAGCTCAGTCACTGTGCTGAGTCACATGATTGGGGGCTGGTCCGGGACTTGTCCTTGACAGCTCAGTCACTGTGCTGAGTCACATAATTGGAGCTGGTCCGGGACTTGCCCTTAACAGCTCAGTCACATGATTGGGGGCTGGTCCGGGATTTGTCCTTGACAGCTCAGTCACTGTGCTGAGTCACATGATTGGGAGCTGGTCCGGGACTTGCCCTTAACAGCTCAGTCACATGATTGGGGGCTGGTCCGGGATTTGTCCTTGACAGCTCAGTCACTGTGCTGAGTCACATAATTGGAGCTGGTCCGGGACTTGCCCTTAACAGCTCAGTCACATGATTGGGGGCTGGTCCGGGATTTGTCCTTGACAGCTCAGTCACTGTGCTGAGTCACATGATTGGGAGCTGGTCCGGGACTTGCCCTTAACAGCTCAGTCACATGATTGGGGGCTGGTCCGGGATTTGTCCTTGACAGCTCAGTCACTGTGCTGAGTCACATGATTGGGAGCTGGTCCGGGACTTGTCTTTGAAAGCTGAGTCACATGATTGGGAGCTGGTCTGGGACTTGTCTTTGAAAGCCGAGTCACATGATTGGGGGCTGGTCCGGGACTTGTCTGACAGCTCAGTCACTGTGCTGAGGCACATGATTGGGGGCTGGTCCGGGACTTGTCCTTGACAGCTCAGTCACTGTGCTGAGGTCACATGATTGGGGGTGGTCCGGGACTTGCCTTTGAAAGCTGAGGCACATGATTGGGGGCTGGTCCGGGACTGGTCATTGACAGCTCAGTCACTGTGCTGAGTCACATGATTGAGAGCTGATTGAGAGATGATTGGGGGCTGGTCCGGGACTTGTCCTTGACAGCTCAGTCACATAATCGGGAGCCAGCAGGATCATTACTGGAAACCAGCAGCTGTCTTTGCTGAGAGGACACAGTTAGCACGCTCTCAGCACAGAAGCCTGGGCCATCCATTGACGCATACGTTCGGCGTGTTGGCATTCAAGCCCACCCCCTTTACATTTCGTGGGCGGCAAGAGGTTAAATCCCGAGGCAGCACCCCTATTTATACCCCGAGAGGTGCTCTTTAAAGTATAACTAGACTCGGGTTCTATGTTCCTGTAAGTCAGCCTGCGCCTGCCTGCCGCCTTTTGATGTAAGTTGTATGAAGCGTGGAACGTATAGCGAGTTCCCGGGGAGACGCGGCCGAGGAAGGTCTGATTAAATATATAAGCGATAGCTGTGCCTTTGAGGAAGGAGGAGTGAGCAGAATGTGGAAGATCCATCAGTGATCTCCGTCATCGGCTGTATGGGGGGGGATATAATGACCGGGAGATCAATGTGATGGACTCACCATCCAGCCCCAGAACATGAATGAATCATGAGAGGAGACCGGACACCTATAGTGAGATAACGAGATAACCGCGCCATCGCCTAAAATCAAATTACCGCAGGAATCCTCAGCCTGTATAACATGGAGGAACTCTTCATATATCGCTCAGGGATTATATCTACAGATCAGGAGATGTTAATGTGAACTGTGTGATAATAATAGACTCAGTAATAATGAAATGATACAAATGAGATTTACCAGAAAGGAAACAGGCAGTGAAAATTGTACTGCTCCCCGACATTTGTGATCCGTGGAGGAAATCACCTTACATCAGATTTCCCCCTGAAATCTGGGTTCCCAGAGCATCCCTCACATCAGAGTTCTACCTTACATCCGAGTCTGCGGAGTGTAAAGTGTAAGGGAACTCTGCCAGTTCAGATGGAAGAGGAAAACTCTGTGGATTCAGATGTAAAGGGGAACTCTGCAGACTCTAATGTAAGGGGGGCACTGATGTAGAGGGTTAAAGGTGGGGACTCAGGTGTAAGGTGGGACTCTGACATAAAAAGGGATTCTGATGTAAGGGGGAATATGTGGACTCTGATGTAAGGGGTGCTCTGGGGACTCTGAAGTAAGGAGGGACTCTGGGAACCCTGATGTATAGGAGAATGCTGGGGACGCTGCAGATCGCTATAAAGCAGGGACTCTGGGGACTTTGATGTAAGGAGAGACTCTGGTAATCATTAAGAAGAATGCCCCTTACATTCATGGTCAGTAGAGATGAGCTCTCACACTGGCTGTTCTCCAAATTGCCAAGCGTTTAGGGCATCTGGGAAGGATGAATGTGACAGCTTCTGGCTGTCAATGGTTGCTGGCAGACGTCATGTCCTTACCAACCAATCTCAGACTGAGACAGAAAATGTAGTAAAAATCACACCTTTTAATACAATGGTAAAAATGGTAAACGTAGTCAAAATATAGCCAGGGTATGGTAGCCAAAGCGGGTAGTCAGACAAGCCAGTAAATCAGGAAAACAGATATGAGCGTAGTCGGAGGCAGAAGAACAGGATCAGGAACTAGTAGGGACCTCACCCGGGCAAAGTCTTTAACAGGAACACAGCAGAGAATCTCCAGATATGCTGGACCAAGGTGAAGGCACAAAAGGAATTTAGAAGGCGGATTAAATAGCCAGAAAGGGCTGGCTGTAGGCTGGACTGACGAGCAGGAAATGATCACCAGGTGAGCCACTGGGGAACGATGAGTACTGACAATTATCTGACAGCTGAGCAGCCTCAGCACGGAGAAGGGAGCTTCCGAGAGCCCAGGCATGACGCTTGGTCCCGCTGTATGTAGGAACGTAGACACCCTGCCTTGGTCCCGCTGTACGTAGGAACATAGACACCCTGCCTTGGTCCCACTGTATGTAGGAACGTAGACACCCTGCCTTGGTCCCACTGTATGTAGGAACGTAGACATCCTTGCCTTGGTCCCACTGTACGTAGGAACGTAGACACCCTGCCTTGGTCCCACTGTATGTAGGAACGTAGACACCCTGCCTTGGTCCCGCTGTATGTAGAAACGTAGACACCCTGCCTTGGTCCCGCTGTATGTAGGAACGTAGACACCCTGCCTTGGTCCCGCTGTATGTAGGAACGTAGACACCCTGCCTTGGTCCCACTGTACGTAGGAACATAGACACCCTGCCTTGGTCCCACTGTACGTAGGAACATAGACAGCCTGCCTTGGTCCCACTGTACGTAGGAAAGTAGCCACCCTGCCTTGGTCCCACTGTATGTAGGAACGTAGCCACCCTGCCCTGGTCCCGCTGTACGTGGGAATGTAGACATCCTGCCTTGGTCCCGCTGTACATAGGAACGTAGCCACCCTACACCTTGGTCCCGCTGTACGTGGGAATGTAGACATCCTGCCTTGGTCCCGCTGGAATGTAGATATCCTGCCTTGGTCCCGCTGTACGTAGGAACGTAGACACCCTGCCTTGGTCCCGCTGTACGTAGGAACATAGCCACCCTACCTTGGTCCCGCTGTACGTAGGCACGTAGACACCCTGCCTTGGTCCCACTGTATGTAGGAACATAGCCACCCTGCCTTGGTCCCGCTGTACGTGGGAATGTAGACATCCTGCCTTGGTCCCGCTGTACATAGGAACATAGACATCCTGCCTTGGTCCCGCTGTACGTGGGAATGTAGACATCCTGCCTTGGTCCCGCTGTACGTAGGAACATAGCCACCCTACCTTGGTCCCGCTGTACGTAGGCACGTAGACACCCTGCCTTGGTCCCGCTGTACATAGGAATGTAGACATCCTGCCTTGGTCCCGCTGGAATGTAGACATCCTGCCTTGGTCCCGCTGTACGTAGGAACATAGCCACCCTACCTTGGTCCCGCTGTACGTAGGCACGTAGACATCCTGCCTTGGTCCCGCTGTACATTGGAACGTAGACACCCTGCCTTGCTCCTGCTGTACATAGGAACGTAGACATCCTGTCTTGGTCCCACTGTATGTAGGAACGTAGACACCCTGTCTTGGTCCCACTGTATGTAGGAACGTAGACACCCTTCCTGGGTCCCACTGTATGTAGGAACGTAGCCACCTTGCCTTGGTCCCACTGTATGTAGGAACGTAGACATCCTGTCTTGGTCCCGCTGTACATTGGAACGTAGACATCCTGCCTTGCTCCTGCTGTACATAGGAACGTAGACACCCTGTCTTGGTCCCACTGTATGTAGGAACGTAGCCACCCTGCCTTGGTCCCACTGTATGTAGGAACGTAGACACCCTTCCTGGGTCCCACTGTATGTAGGAACGTAGCCACCTTGCCTTGGTCCCACTGTATGTAGGAACGTAGACATCCTGCCTTGGTCCCACTGTATGTAGGAACATAGAAACCCTGTCTTGGTCCCACTGTATGTAGGAACGTAGACACCCTGTCTTGCTCACTCCCGAGAATGACTATGGGATTTATAGTGTGCACAGAGCAGTGAACATGACCGCAACTAACCTGCACTGCTCATTCCAAATAAACAGAAAAGAGGGAGAATAGGAGAGGTTTGGGAGCTCACAGAGTAGGTTACAAGGAGGAGAAAACACAGTAAGAAACCATTTCATAGAGTACAGGGCCATTAAGTAGAGGCTGTGTATGGATCACATTTGAAGAATATGAATATCGTGTAATATCACTTTAATACCTGCAATACAATGCTAATGTCACCCTGTTAAATGAAGCGGAAAATGAACAGATCTTAAAGAAGAAAACGAATGCGGCCGCCACATCTCAGGACTGCGAAGCTGCAATAGATATTTGTGCTGTATAAATCCTGGATGATGATAATATGATATTTTATATTAATAAATATTTTATGTCCTATGATTTCGATACATTTCCTTAGTAGACAGATCCTATATAGTGAATGTATTTACTTTGTTTCTTTTTTTTCCCAGTAATGTCCCCTCCCCCCCAACCCGCAATTCTTTCCTCACATATTCACAAACGATTTTTTTTTTCTATTAAGCGAATAGAAGGCATTCAATTATAAAACCGTCAATCAGCTCCGTTCGGGCATAATGGGATGAAATCCGTATTTCCTCGGCTGGACAAAAAAATAAAAAATTGAAATAGATTTCCGTTGGTTACGCTGTGAAGAGGGGCGTGAAATCTCCACAAATGGATGTAATGGAGCCGTATCCACTCCCCTCCGACAGATCCTGGGCGCACGGCGAGAATTAAAATGCGTTTATTCCGAGCGTAAGGAATGGGAGCTGTCAGCTTGTCAGGGCGGACGGACGTCTAACTACCTGTGTGCCGATAATGCGGGGAAGAGATTTATTTTATCTTATGTAAAAGGTAGGTGTTAGGAGCGGAAGAGATTCCGGATTATTGTGTTCTCTTCTCCGAGGGAAGCGCCTTCTACAACCTACAAACGTTTACAGATCCGATATACAGCTGTGCTCAAAAGTTTGCATACCCTGGCAGAAATTGTGAAATTTTGACGTTAATATTGAAAATATGACGAATGACGCCAAAAAACTGTCTTTTATTTAAGGATAGCGATCACATGAAGACATTTATTATCACATCGTTTTTTTGGATCCTTTTTAAATCATAATAAACAGAAATCACCCAAATGGCCCTGATAAAAAGTTTACATACCCTGGAATTGAACAGTACTGACCTGAACAATTCTTCCACCAGTTGTGGCTGTGATCTTTCTTGGTCTACCTGACCTTGGCCTGGTATCAAAAGAGCCCCGAATTTCTCCACTTCTTAAGTGATTAAACAGTACTGACTGGCATATTCAAGGTTTTGGATATCTTTTTATATCCTTTACCATCTTTGTAAAGTTTCATTGCCTTGTTACGCAGGTCTTTTGACTGTTCTTTTCTACCTCCTCATAGGTCAGTGTCTAGCCTGCTTAGTGCATCCAAGTGAGAGCTAACAAACTCCTTGACTATTTATACACAGACACTAATTGTGATTTAAAAAGCCACAAATGTGAGAAATTAACCTTTAATTGCCATTTGAACCTGTGTGTGCCACCTTCTGTGTCTGTACCAAGGCCAAACATTCCAGGGTATGTAAACTTTTTATCGGGGTCATTTGGGCGATTTCTGTTATCATTATGATTTAAAAAGGACCCAAAAAACTAACAGAAATCACCCAAATGGCCCTGATAAAAAGTTTACATCCCCTGGAATGTTTGGCCTTGGTACAGACAGAAAGTGGCACACACAGGATAAAATGGATATGAAAAGGTTAATTTCCCACATTTGTGGCTTTTTAAATCACAATTAGTGTCTGTGTATAAATAGTCAATGAGTTTGTTAGCTCTCACATGGATGCACTAAGCAGGCTAGATACTGAGCCATGAGGAGGTATAAAAGAACAGTTAAAAGACCTGCGTAACAAGGTAATGAAACTTTACAAAGATGGAAAAGGATATATAAAGATATCCAAAGCCTTGAATATGCCAGTCAGTACTGTTCAATCACTTAATAAGGAGTGGAAAATTTGGGGATCTCTTGATACCAAGTCAAGGTCGGGTAGATCAAGAAAGATTTCAGCCACTGCTACAGGAATTGTTTGGGATACAAAGAAAAACCCCACAGGTGACCTCAGGAGAAATACAGGCTGCTCTGGAAAAAGACGGTGTGGTTGTTTTTAAGGGGCACAATACAATGATACTTGAACAAAAAAAAAAAAGAGCTGCATGGTCAAGCTGCCAGAAAGAAGCCTTTACTGTACAAGTTCCACACAAAAGCCTGGTTCTAATATGCCCAACAACACCTTGACACGCCTCATCGGCTTTTTTGTGGCATTGGCGCAGTAAAGGCTTCCTTCTGACAGATCAACCACGCAGCTCTTTTTTGTTCAAGTATTGTTGAATTGTGCTCCTTAACTGCTTGCCGCCCTCCCACCGTCAAATTATGGCAGGGCGGCTCTCGTTCTGGGATGCCGTTATATGATGGCGTCCCAGAACGGCCACTCTCACGCGCCCAGGGTGGTGCGCAGCGTGGCACTCGCGGCTGCGCTGTGTTGCTAGGGCACGGCGCGACCCCGATCTCTGTAAAGAGCCGCATTCGCGGCTCTTTAACCATGTGATCGGCTATGTCCAATCACAGCCGGTCACATGTAAACAAGGAAGTGTGAGGAGAGGAGAGCCGATCAGCGGCATCTCCTCACAGGGGACAGCCAGGAATGTAATCAGGGCACCGATCATCAATGCCCTGATTACAATAGTGCAATATAGTGTCACAAATCAGTGCCCACCATTGCCAGCTATCAGTTGCCACTAGTGGCAGCAATCAGTGCCCACCACTGCCACCAATCATCGCCCATTAGCACTGCCAGCCAGGTGCTGGCAATCAGTGCCACCTATCAATGCCCATCACGGCTGTCAATCAATGCCCATCAGTGTCGCCCCCCCCAATCAGTGCCACCCATCAATACCACCCATTCGTGCTGCCTATCAGTGCCCACCAGTGCCGCCTATTAGTGCCCATAAGTGCGGCATATTTGTGCCTCCTCATCAGTGCCACCTAATCAGTGCCACCTCATCAATGCCCACCAGTTCAGCCCATCAGTGCCGCCTCATCAGCGCACATCAGTGAAGGCGAAAAATGACATAGTTACAAAATGTACTGAAAATAAAAAAAGAAAAATTTTTTTTTTTTTTCAAAATTATTGGTCTTTTTAAAAAATAAAAAACCCAGCAGTAATTAAATAGCATCAAAAGAAAGCTCTTTTTGTGTGAAGAAAATGATAAAAAATGTGTTTGGGTACAGTGTTGCATGACCGCGCAATTGTCATTCAAAGTGCGACAGCGCTGAAAGCTGAAAAATGGCCTGGGCAGGATGGGGGTGTACGGTAAGGCAAGTGGTTAAAGACAACCACAGCGTCTTTTTCCAGAGCAGCCTGTATTTCTCCTGAGGTTACTTGTGGCGGTTTTTCTTTGTATCCTGAACAATTCTTCTGCCAGTTGTGGCTGCCATCTTTCTTGGTCTACCTGGCCTTGGCCTGGTATCAAAAGAGCCCCTAATTTTCCACTTCTTAATAAGTGATTAAACAATACTGACTGGCATATTCAAGGCTTTGGGTATCTTTTTATATCCCTTTCCATCTTTATAACCTTCCATTACTTTGTTACGCAGGTCTTTTGACTGTTCTTTTCTACCTCCTACCTCTACCTACCTTCTACCTCCTCATAGGTCAGTGTCTAGCCTGCTTAGTGCATCCATGTGAGAGCTAACAAACTCCTTGACTATTTATACACAGACCCTAATTGTGATTTAAAAAGCCACAAATGTGAGAAATTAAACTTTAATCTCCATTTGAACCTGTGTGTGCCACCTTCTGTATCTGTACCAACGCCAAACATTTCAGGGGATGTAAAATTTTTATCAGGGCCAATTGAGTGATTTCCGTTATCATTATGATTTAAAAAGGATCCAAAAAAACTATGTGATAATAAATTGCTTCATGTGATTGCTATCCTTAAAGAAAATACAGTTTTCTGGCATGATTAGTCATATTTTCAATATATATGCCAAAATGTCACAGTTTCTGCCAGGGTATGCAAACTTTTGAGCACAACTGTACATTGGGGGAAAATAATGATTTGAACCCCTGCAGATTTTGTGAGTTTGCCCACTTGCAAAGAAATGAAGGGTATATGATTTTTATCATAGGGTGTATTTTATATGATAGAGACAGAATATCAACCAAAAAATCCAGAAAAAAAAACAAGATACAAAATATAATAAATGGAGTTGCAGTTTGGTGAGTAAAATAAGTATTTGATCCCCTACTAACCAACAATAATTCTGGCTCCCACAGACTGGCTACAGTGTGTGCTCATGTGGTACACAGATTAGTCCTGTCAATGTATGAAGGTTCTCCTAATGACAACTCGTCATGTGTATAAAAGACACCTGTCCACAGAATCTCTTTCTTCCATTCAATCCTCACCATCATGGGTAAGACCAACGAGCTGTCAAAGGAGGTCACAGACAAGATTGTAGACCTGCACAAGGCTGGAATGGGCTACAAGACCATCAGCAAGAAGCTTGGTGAGAAGGAGACAACTGTTGGAGCGATTACTTGTACTCGTGGAGTGATCTGGGGGGGGAGATATGTACTAGGAGGGTGGATTTTTGCTGAAGGGGAGAATTTGTGCTTGTGGGGAAATTTGGTGGGGGGGAGGATTTGTGCTGAAGGGGAGGATTTGGGCCCAAGGGGAGGATTTGTGCCCATGGGGAAATTTGTGGGAGGGGGTGGATTTCTACTGAAGGGGAGGATTTGTGCCCAAGGGGAGGATTTGTGCCCGTGGGGAAATTTGTGGGAGGGGGTGGATTTCTACTGAAGGGGAGGATTTGTGCCCAAGGGGAGGATTTGTGCCTGTGGGGAAATTTGGTGGAGGGGAGGATTTCTACTGAAGGGGAGGATTTGTGCCCAAGGGGAGGATTTGTGCCCGTGGGGAAATTTGTGGGAGGGGGTGGATTTCTACTGAAGGGGAGGATTTGTGCCCAAGGGGAGGATTTGTGCCTGTGGGGAAATTTGGTGGAGGGGAGGATTTGTGCTGAAGGGGAGGATTTGGGCCCAAGGGGAGGATTTGTGCCCGTGGGGAAATTTGGGGGGGGGGGATTTGTGCTAGGAGGGGAGATTTCTACTGAAGGGGAGGATTTGTGCTTGTGGGGAAATTCGGGGGGGGGGGGGGATTTGTGCTTGTGGGGAAATTTAAGGGGGGGGTGTTTATGAGAGCTGTGTCCCCAACGCCTATAGAAATGGAGACAGAGATGCACAGAGCAATATTTACCTCCTTCCCAGGAGATGTGTAATTTCCTGCTGCTACATATAGGGGTCACTGTTTTGCATCGGCAAGGCACTCAATCGTTTGCTCCCAGAACTGCGACCATTCTGTCACCAACACCTCCAGATCATAGAGTGGCAATAAAGGGCTGGTAGGAGGGGCTGCTGATCACGTGATCACTGTGACAGCCAATCTAGAATAATTGCTCTCTCTAAGGGCTCGCTCACATGCGGGGCAGCCCCTTGCCACCACTGAAAAGCGATCTGCGATAGATCGTTTTTCAGAGGCCATCAGACAGGCAGTGAGGAGGTGACGTGTACTCACTGCCTGATTTGACCCTGTAAAATTCTAAATTCCGCAAGGGTGTGTATTGCAAGTGGCTGTGGCTCCATAGACTTGCATGGGTCATGTTCGGCGGGGGTGGGGGCGGTAGCCGTTTAAGGCTGCATAGTCGGGAACAGGCGTTAATGAAAAATGACACGCCATTCCAGATTGCGCGTCGATCGCTGCACAACGTGCGATCTGGAATGGCGAAGTGTGAATGGAGCCAAAGTTTTGCTGCGGCCAGCTCTGAGCAACCGCACACCCCTGGTTCAGGCGGATGGCAAAGAGGGGGCAAAATTGCAGCTCAATCACCTGGTGTTAACGCCCCCCATCCTTAACCGTACATGTGAACGAACCCTAATGCACACTATTGTTTCTGGGCCTGACTACTGGTACATACAACAAATAACACACACATAGGTGGTATCCTCATACACCGCAGAGGCAGGAGAATTCATTTTGGGTCGTTCTTTGGCGGAGGGTCATGGTAATGGAAAGATATATAAGGCTAAAGTTTAAAATGTGATTTTATTTTTTACTAATCTGGGGCAGTCTTCCTTTGTTAATGGAACAAAATCAGGAGATATTCATTAACATTAACCACCAAATGAAGACCATTTGTCCTGAAAAAAAAAAAACAAAAAAAACAACAAACTCTCACCATGGTCACCCCCAATACTGGATAGAGCCATCTACAGTATATTAGCACTGCAAAGTCACAGCCAGGTCTGCTCTTCACTATTGAGCGCTTGTAATTAAATGATGTGTTGCTGCCATCTAGTGGTCATGTTTGTTTCTGCACCGTCACACAGCAGTAACCACTTTAAGACCGGGCCTTTGTCTGACATTTGTTGTTTACAAGTAAAAATCTGTATTTTTTGCTAGAAAATTACTCAGAACCCCCAAATATTATAAAAAAATTATATATATATATATTTTTTTTTTTTCTAAGCAGGGACCCTAGAGAATATTATGGTGGCCGTTGCAATATGCCACACTGTATTTGCGCAGTGGTCTTTCAAATGCATTTTTTAGGGGAAAAATGAACTTAAAAAAAATAAAAACACTAAAGTTGGCCCAATTTTTTTGTATAATGTGAAAAGATGATGTTGCGCGGAGTAATTGGATACCCCCACAAGTCACGCTTTAAGATTGCGCACCCTCGTGGAATGGCGACAAACTACGGCACTTAAAAATCTCCATAGACGACCATTTAAAAATGTTTTGCAGGTTACCTGTTTAGAGTTACAGAGGAGGTCTAGTTCTAAAATGATTGCTCTCGCTCTAACGATCGCGGGAATACCTCACATGTGTGGTCTGAACATCGTTTACATATGTGGGCGCGACTTAGGTATGCTCGCAAACTCAGAGGGATAGGACGCTTTACTTTTTTTTTTTTTTTTCCCCCGATTTATTTTAATTTTTTTTTTTTTTTTTTTTTTACGCTGTCCCTTTTAACTTTTTTTTATCACTTTTATTCCTATTACAAGGAATGTAAACATCCCTTGTAATAGAATAAAGCATGATAGGTCCTCTTTATTGAGAGATCTGGGGTCAGGTCTCTCATTAACCTTTAAAAGCAAAAAAAAAAAAAAAATATTTTGACTTTAAGAAAAAAAAAAAAAAAACCTTGTCAATCTGCCCGTGAACCAGAAGTGACGTCAGAGGTTACTCCGGTCCTTCACGGGCATAGAGCCGAGTGGGGGGGGGGGGGGGCATTTTGACTTTACTTGGCTTCCTGCTCAGCCATCAGCCGCATCGGATTGGGTTCTGGGCTTAGCAACGGCTCCGGTAAGCTCAGAAACGACCGGGAAGTGGTGGGGGCACCTCTCCCACTGCCTATGAAAGTAATTCTGTGGCAAATCCGCCTGCTGGGATCAGTTTTATTGGAAAGTCGGCCGCCTAATGAAAAAAAAAAAAACGGGGTATGGCAGTTAGCTGCAGCCGTAACCCCCGTATGTAACGTCGAAGTGATGACGTATATTTACAGTTAGGCGGTTGGCCGGTTATAACATGTACAGAAGATTATTTTACTAAAAGCAGATGAAACTTCTATTCATTTATATAATGATCATATTTTATAAAAAGGAATATAAAACCAACAAAACTTTCATCTAGACATACATGATCATATCACAAGTATATTATCAAACTGGTACAAAGTTTCCCACGTTTATAGTACCCCTCTTACCCCCCCACCCCAATATTCTATATTATAGTTTTCCGCCCACGTAACACTTATGTGCAGTGGCAAGGAGGGTGAGCCTAAGGCTCGGTTCACATATATGCGAATTGGATGCGAGTTGGATTCAAAACTCATCCAATTCAATTCACATGACATGTGGAACCTGCAGCCTTCTCAATGGAGCCAGGTTCACACATGCCTGCGCCGGCCATGGTCCGTTTTCAAAAAAAAAAAAAAAAGAGTCCTGTACGTTTTTCAGTCCGGTTCAGGTGCGATTTAAAAAAATAAATAAATAATTCACACCTGAATCACATCTAAACCAGTGAACCAAAACCGCATCCATGTCCGTAAAGACATGGATGAGCGAGTTTGGGGTGAAGGAACTTGACTGGCCTGCACAGAGTCCTGTCCTTAACTCGATAGAACACCTTTGGGATGAATTAGAGCGGAGACTGTGAGTCAGGCCTTCTCATCCAACATCAGTGCCTGGCCTCACAAATGCGCTTCTGGAAGAATGGTCAAATATTCCCATAGACACCCTCCTAAACGTTGTGGACAGCCTTCCCAGAAGAGTTGAAGCTGTTATAGCTGCAAAGGGTGGGCCAACTCAATATTGAACTCTACAGACTAAGACTGGGATGCCATTAAAGTTCATGTGTGTGTAAAGGCAGGCGTCCCAATACTTTTGGTAGCGTATACGCAGTGCGGGACACAGTTTGTGATCCGGATTGGAATCTCACCGCATTCCTATTCAAATCACATGCAACGTCTGTGCGGAGCGATTTGAGCCAATCGTTTGTATGGCTCAAATCGCACCAAATTCACACACAAAAAAAAAGATGCAGGACCTTTTTATCTCCCTGCACTGGAATCAGATTGTATGGGTGTTCACAGCTATGCCAAATCCGATTCTGCCAATCACACTGCGTTTTGTGAACTGTTTTGGGGAGTCATTAACTTAACACTGATACCCCCTGCGGTTTGCATGAACGCCATGTGATTTTAAAATCGCTGCATTTCCCGCACCATAGATGTGAACTGAGCCATAAAAAAAAAAACAAAAAAAAACACACTGAAACCACAGCTGATCATATCTGAACCAAGCCGTAATGCCCATGTGCCACACATATGGGGGGCAGCATGGCGTTTTGTGCTAAGAGCATGCTCACTTCACACTCCCAGCACAGTGGTCGTGTTGTCATAGACAGCTCTTGGCACCGGCTAATAATAAATCAGTATCTGGTAAAACCAGCTCCTTATTATGTGACCACTATAACAGCTCATCCCCCCCCCCCCTCCGGTGTAAAGACCCTATTAAAGGGACACTGGGGATGGGCAGAAAGGGGTTCATGAAATCACACAGAAAAACCCTATTTAGAGAAATAACAGCAAACCTGCCTTTTAGATGGGTGGGGGGCAATCTTTCTTTGACGCGTTTCTCAGGTTCTGCAGCCTGCTTCATCAGGAAGTGATGGAATATAGTTCTAGAATTATCAAATGTACAAATCGTGAATTCAACATATCATTAGAGATCAAAGATGAATTACATACATTCATACATAAATTGGGGGGGGGGGGGGTTCCCATAGTGGTGCCCCCTCAGCTTAAGATTGAAAGGAAATAGTAGGTATCCTGGACGACCACCCTTCTATTAGGTACACCAACAGGGCCCTCAGATATCTGGAGACATCGAATGAAACGAGAGGCAGGTTCTGCATTCGTAAAATGTCTGCTTTTATTAGGTGCGTATACAGCTTATATATGGTTCAGCTTACCAATCAAAAGAGGGGAGGGGGGAGGGGTTAGTGAATGATGTATTGGTATAAAACATATGGTAATACAGGTCAGTGACCCCTAAGATACATTATCATGAGTTAACACGGGTCAACAGGCCATCTGGTTATGAGCCATAAGTCATGCATCCCGTCCCATGGCCTACAGACAGGAAAAGACCATAATGAGATATATAGCGTACAGTGCATTTTTCTGTGCATTCTTTGTAAATTGCGGACTTGAGCTAAAATGGAGTCACAATGGTTTGGGCATATTATTACAAGGATTATGCAAACAGATGATAAAAGAGGGTATATATGTCGCTGCCAACCAATCCCCAAAAAGGTATAAACAGAGCGTTGGGGTGTTCTGAAACCAAGGGGATCCTGGGGCACAAGCCGAAGGGGGGGGGGTTAGATCTGAAAAATATAAAACAATGTGTAGGAGGGTGGAAGTATTCTTTCCTCCTGTAGGTGGCGCTGTGTCACACTACTACAAGGAAAGAGGAGTGTGTTGAGGGAAGTTAGAAATCATGGGGCCCCTTCCATACATTGAACTGTATTGAGCTAATAGAGTTGTGTGTGTAAATGAGGTCTTGGGGCTCATTCACATGGGTGCTGTGGCCTGTACAGTGTGAATTGGCTTTTTTTTTTTTTTTTGGCTGTTGCTGTGTGCAGGCAGCCTATGTTATGCTATGGGGATGCAGCAGATGTATGAACACAGCCGCAGGTCCTAATTTGGCAGGCAAACTACAGATGGAAGTTTACGGCCCAAAACACAGACGGCATGCATTCGGGGGAACACACCCACGCCTGCACACCTATCAAATTAGGACCTGTGGTGGAGTTCATGCAGCCGCTGCATCCTCAGAATAACAGACAGCAACAAAATCGCTCACACTGTAGGGGCCAGAGAGCCTGTGTGAATGAGACCTTCATTTTAATTATTTTTTACAATTATGATTTTTTTTTTTTTTTTTACAATTTTTAAAAATTATTTTTACCATTTTTTTCTAAATTATTTTTACAATGTATTTTTTTTAGTTTTTAAATTCTGTAGGGGGGGGGGGGGTGGATGAAATATCAGGGATCCAAGGGGATCAGATGTGGACAGGAGGAATATTTAAAAATGTAAAAAATAAATAAATACATTGTAAAATTTTTTTTTTTAAATTGCAAGGGGGGGGGGGGGACGACGACGACGACAGGTCCTTCTGCCCACATCTGATCCCCTTGTGTCTAATTAAAACCCTGATATTTTCACCGCACCCCCCCCCCCCAACAGCATTAAAAAAACAAACTTTTAAAAAAAAAAATTGTAAAATAAATTAATAATTGTGAAAATTGTAAAAAAAAAGAAAAAAAAGATTTCAGGTGTCTAAATAGACACAAGGAGATCAGATGTCGGCAGGATGTTCGGCGCCAACCCCCCCCCCCCCCCCCCCCCTTACAATTTAGAACATTTTTTTTTTTACCTTTTTATAAAAATTATCTTTACAATGTATTTAGTTTTTTTACATTTTTTTTTAATGCAGGGGGACTGGTGTCCCCCCCTACAATTTTGAAAAATTCTATTTTTTTTTACCATTTTTTAAAAACTATTTTTACAATGTATTTATTTATTTTTTTTGTCAATGCTGTTGGGGGGGCTTGGTTGAAATATCAGGGGTCTAAATAGACACAAGGGGATCAGATGTGGACAGGAGGACAGGTGCCCTCAACCCCGCCTCCCAGGCAATTTTTAAAAATGATTTTTACCATTTTTTTAAAATTATTATTTTTTACATTTTTAATCTTTGAATTTCAATGCTGTTGGGGGGAGGGGGGGGGCTTGGTTGAACTATCAGGGGTCTTAATAGACACGGGGGATCGGATGTGGGCAGGAGGACCGGTGGCCCACCTTATCGGCGGCCCTGCCCTTAGGCTGCATTCACACCGAGGCGTATTGAGAATGCGCATTTTGTAGGTGTTCTCACACTAAGCACATAGGGGAGCCAATTAGTTCCAATGGACTACCCTACTGCGGTTGTGAAACCCGGAGACAGTCAGGAGCTACTGAACACACCCCTCCCTTCTCCTCCAGATAGCCAATGAGAAAACAGCAACAGTCCTGAAAAGAGGAACTGCAGTCTGCTCACATTATTAGTACTAAAAACATCTTTGCCATTCTGAAGTTTCCCTCCAACCACTTTGCATATTATTTTATATATACTGTGATTCTGTACTTGCCAAATATGCTGCAGAAATCTCCCTCCACTGAGTCTGGCTGCAGCCATTTTAACTGTTGGCAGCTGAAGCTCACTTCCTGGATTTACACAGACACAGAGGCACACCTCCAGCTCTGCAGCTTTCATTGGCTCTCTTATGAATCATCCCCCCTCCCTTCCGGGCAAACTCTCACGAGAGTGAGAGAGAGAGCTGTGCATGATGTCATAAGCCTAGGCTAATGACCAGACAAGAAACAGGAAGTGGGCTGTATAAGGGATTTACTGGCAGAAAAAAAAAATTTTACTATCCAAAGTTAAAACAACAACAAGGGCAGAAGATTTAATAGATGGAAAGATGAAAAAATGACTGAAGTTCCGCTTTAAGTAAACTACCACGCAGCCCCGGGCATGTTTTTTTGCATGTATGTGTAGAGGGAGATGGAAGGTTGTTTAATTTTTTTTTTACTTTTTTTTTTTCTTACTTTTTTTAAAATGCTCTTTTTTTTTCCATTTAATTTAATTTTATTGCCATCAAGCCCCCTATATGCATGAACAGGTAACAGGTACTCTTTACGGAGACATCATGGATCTATTAGACTCCCCATGTCTCCCCTGCCCTTCCATGCAGTTAATCAAGCACACAGATTGAGAAAGCTCCCATCTGCCCGTTTATGTGCAATGGCCAGATTGGAAGCAGGTGACAACTAGGGAAAATAAAGTCCAGCTAGCTGATATTTGTCCTTTTTACAGAAGTTGCGGATTTCCCATTGTATATACTGTACTGCAGGCTCCAGAGTAATTACAACAGTAGCTTCATTACACAATAAGTCCACTAGAGGGCAGAACAAAGCTTTCCATTTTACAAAACTACTTCTGAAGAAGCCTCAGGCGGGTCTGGTCTTCGGATGTCCATGGCAGGACAGATGTGTCCCCCTCAATAAGTGGTTATTCTATATTTTTTGTTGAGGAAAGTTATACAACAGACCTATAAAAGTGAAGACTAGTGTTACAACACGTGTACATTAACAATGTATTTTACCTGGTTTTAGATCAGGCCCGGGGTAGGAAGCAACACCTAGAAGGGAAAATGGCGACAGGTTTACTTCACACAAGGACCGACCATGCAAAACATACCTAAACCTAACCTAACCTAAAATCAATAAACGGCAAGACAAGTCATACAATCGCTGTACAGGTGCCCCAAACTCACCTCCCCAATACCCAATCAGAGATTTGTCTCTTAAACAGAACTGTGGGAGAGAGGGTTGGGGCCAGGACACCCTTTAGTAGATGCAATGTTAATTTAGCAGACTGAGACTTTCTATAGGCAGTCATGTAGGGAAAGGCATCCAGGTAGACACCACGTCTGCATGTGTAGGACCGCTGTCTCCTATGGCAAGAGTCTTGTAACAGTTTCTAACAATGGTTTCAATGAACTCTTTTGCTTCCTCTACAATCTTGTTGTAGAACTTCTCTTAGCTGAGCTCCCAGTTTTTCACTAGACTAACAGATCCACTCACCATTGGATCCCCTGAGCTCCTCCAATCTTCTCACTCAGTATCTTCCTCAAGTGTCACCCCCACATCCCTGCTGGGTCCCTAGCTTGGCACTCCAGATCTTCAAACTTCGCCCCACTGGCTGGGTCCCTAGCTTGGCACTCCAGATACTCCTCAAGCCTCACCCCACTGGCTGGGTCCCTAGCTTGGCACTCCAGATACTCCTCAAGCCCCGCTAGCTTGGCACTCTAGATACTCAAGCCTCACCCCACTGGCTGGGTCCCTAGCTTGGCACTCATAGATACTCCTCAAGCCTCACCCCACTGGCTGGGTCCCTAGCTTGGCACTCATAGATACTCCTCAAGCCTCACCCCACTGGCTGAGTCCCTAGCTTGGCACTCACAGATACTCCTCAAGCGTCACCCCACTGGCTTGCTTGGTTCCTTTCTTGGCACACAATAATGCTCCGCAAGAGTCACCTCCGCTAGCTGG
This sequence comes from Lithobates clamitans, assembly GCA_037952925.1. NCBI lineage: Eukaryota > Metazoa > Chordata > Amphibia > Anura > Ranidae > Lithobates > Lithobates clamitans. The sequence goes on along the minus strand of JBBGZY010003411.1, from coordinate 113,520 downwards.
GTCCCTGGCTTGGCACCTGCTGAAGTTTTCCCAATTCTTCATGTCCCTGGCTGGTGAGACGACTGCTCAGGTACTTACTTCAGCTACTCACAGAGATCTCCGGTAGCAAAGTGGTTGGTCCCTTTAGTGGTGACAGCTTCCCCTCTACCTCCGACCACAGCTGGTTCTCTGGCCGGCAGAACCATCACTTCTGGTTGGACTGCAAGCCGCAATCCCAACCCTGCGCTGCTCTCCTGCTTTTGTATAGGCCCTCAGACAGCCTGGCAGCCAGATGTCCCCGGGATAGGCCTCAGATTGGCTTAGCAGCCCCGGGTAACACAACACACGTCCACCCAGACTGCCGACCAGGTGGCAAAGAGCCCCGATCACCTGACTCCACCCAAATAAAATGGGCTCTCCCAGCAGGCCAAGGGACCCAAGAAAATCCCTGCCCATTGGCTGAGACACCCCATTCATTTCTAATCTGTCCTTGCAATGCCCTTGCCTTATCTAATGCCACCAAATACCCGGCCATCTAGAGAGAAGTACAGCAATTCCAGAATTAGGGTGAAATCAATTGACCTATCAATTGGCCAAGGCAACTATCACTTTGCAATTAAATTTAATACCAACCCGGCCTAAAAATCAGGGTGCTACATCTATATGTATTTTATCAGAGATATAATACAATGGGGCAATCAGTGCAAACAATAAAACTGCTAAAAATGCTAAGGATTGCGACCTGAACACTTCAGGTTAATCACATCCCCCAAGATAAAATAGAAATAAGTGCAGCGCAGTGTCAATGATTACTAATGTTCATCAGTATCCAGATGAAAATAGACTGAGGAACCACAAGTCCCAGAAAAGGAATATGGAAAACCACGTGAAAAGATGACTCCAATCCACTGAATAATGAGTGACAATCCCTCCACCAGTTGCTGGATGTGAGCTTACCAGAACGAGTGGGTCTCTGAATGAGCAGAAAGCCAAACACGCTTGTCTCCACAGGAGAGAAATGGATGGATCGAATATATAGAAATAAGAACAATCTAAGTGCTCTCCATTGGTAAACTTTAAGATAGCATTTATTTTTAAAATTGAACACTCACATGTATTTCCGCAATTACAGGCATGGAAAAACAGCAACAGTATAGGATAGCCGTAGCTCTGTTGATGCGCAGGATGGCAGCGGGTGACGTCCGTAAAGATAGCTCCTCCCCCTGAACGCGTTACGTCCTACGGTACTTCGTCAGCAAGGGTCCTATATATTTTTATTTTTTTACACAGTCCCTTTAATTTTTTTTTTTTTATCACTTTTATTGCTAGTACAGGAAATGTAAACATCCTTTGTAATAGAAAGAAGGGTGACAGGTCCTCTTTATGAGAAGACCGGGGTCAAAAAGACCTCAAACCTCTCCTAAAAAAAAAAAAAAGTTTTAATCTTTTGCAAAAAAATAAAAAATATAAAAAAAAAAAAGAAGTTTACTTTTACCCTGGAGCGGACATCACTGCAGTCCTCCAAAGTTATAGGGGCGACCAAAAATAAGACCTAGTCTTGGATTGCCTCTGGGACCAGTCAGCCCCACCATCAGATCGTCCCCTTGGGCTCGCCGTTTTGAAGCCCGAGAAATACCAAGCAGCGAGAGGTGTGGGGCGCCCCCTCCTGCCGCTTCTGAAAGTGCTATGGAGAAACGTTCATAAGAAAACCAGCCCCCGGCTAAAGAAAAAAAAAAAAAACCGGGGTTATGGCCGATAGCTTTAGAAAAAACCCCGGTAAACCACTTCAAAGCCGCAACGTATATATACAGTACGTATTGCGATCTTGAACTAAAGCTCCTGGATCCTCCTGCCTTTCAAAAGACCCCATAGCAAGCTGCTTGCTATGGGGGCACCTGTGCGGCTCGATCCAGAGCCGTACTGTGTGCATCTATTGACACACACAGTGCAGCACGGCCTGCCCCCCATGTCACTGGATTTGCTTGATAGCAGCAGGAGCCAATGGCTCGAGTCCAGTGAGAAGGGAAAGAGAGCAGTGCCAGATCGGGATCAGACTCAGGTATTTGGGGGGGGGGGGGGGGGGACTGAACATAATGTTTTTTACCCTAATGTAGCCTTTACAACCACTTTAATTCTTAACTCAATGTTTGAGCCCCCTGTTGCCCCACCCTTGTTTCTTCACCTGCCAGCGTTTGCGGCAGTGTCCCTTATAGTCTCTCCAGTGTATCCATTATGCCCTGGTTTCCCCTAAGCATCCATGTCCTTGGACTGTTGTGCGCGACTCCGAGTGCCCCCTGAGCATCCCGCGTCCTCTACTGACTGTTGTGCGCCTGTGTGCGACTCCGAATGCCCCCCTAAGGATCCTGTGTCCGTTGACAGTTGTGCGCCACTCCAAGTACCATCCTGAGCATCCCGTATCCTCTGACTGTTGTGCGCCTGTGTGTGCCCCCCGAGCATCCTGCGTCATCTAGTGACTCACAGTGCGCCCCCTGACACCTGTCTCCCTAAGCAATCTCTGGGCACACATTGCAGTTGTCTGGGCTGCTATGCCATTGGTACCCTCTGCTGCCTCCCTACCCTCACCCAGACTGTCCTCTCAATCGATACACACCCCCCCTCCCCCCCATTAATGACATTTAAAGATCATAAAGATGTAAGTAATCTTATCAATGTGCATCAATGCTGATCTCTCCAGGCAGACATAAAATACACAAATTAAGTGATCATTGATACGTCATTACATTTTTTTTAAATGCAAGCAATTTGACTTGATAGGAGTTCTTTTCACACGGGAAGCTCTATGGATTTAGCCATTTGCCTGGAGCTCAGCTGACTCACTGAAACCAACACACTCCCTATGTAGCTGATATCAGGCAGGGAAGAGGGTAACAGAGAGTGCTCCCTCTAGTGTATAAAACTGCTGATCTACATAGGTAAAATGGTTGAAAACCCTTATATACAGCAGGGTAAAATAAGTATTGAACCCGTCACCATTTTTCTAGGTTCTGTAAATATATTGGTAAAGGTGCCATTGACATGAAATTTTCACCACAACAACTCAAGCAATTCATACAAAGACACCAAAACAAATACGTTCAGAAATGAAGTTCTGTGTAATAAAATGGAAGGACACAGGGAAGAAGTATTGAAAACGCTAAAAAAAAAATTTTTAACACTTCGTACAAAATCCTTTGTTGTTAATGAAATCTTCAAGATGCCTCCTGTATGGAGAGACTAGTCTCATGCGTTGCTCAGGTGTGATTTTTGGCCCATTCTTCCACACAGTCTTCAAATCTTGAAGGTTCCGTGGGCCTCTTTTATGAACTCTGAGCTTTAGTTCTTTCCATAGACTTTCTATTGGATTCAAGTCAGGTGATTGGCCGGGCCATTCTAGTCGGTTTATCTTCTTTCTTTGAAACCAATGGAGAGTTTCCTTAGCTTTATGTTTGGGATCATCGTCTTACTGAAATGTCCACCTTTGTTTCATCTTCATCATCCTGGTAGATGGAAGCAGATTTCTAGATCATCAAGAGTGTCCCCAATCACTGTCACCCACTCCGTGTCCCCCAATCACCGCCAGCCACTCAGTGTCCCCCAATCACCGCCAGCCACTCAGTGTCCCCCAATCACCGCCAGCCACTCAGTGTCCCCCAATCACCGCCAGCCACTCAGTGTCCCCCAATCACCGCCACCCACTCAGTGTCCCCCAATCACCGCTACCCACTCAGTGTCCCCCAATCACCGCTACCCACTCAGTGTCCCCCAATCACCGCTACCCACTCAGTGTCCCCAATCACCGCTACCCACTCAGTGTCCCCAATCACCGCCACCCACTCAGTGTCCCCCAATCACCGCTACCCACTCAGTGTCCCCCAATCACCGCTACCCACTCAGTGTCCTCAATCACCGCCACCCACTCAGTGTCACCCAATCACCACCACCCACTCAGTGTCCCCCAATCACCGCCACCCACTCAGTGTCCCCCAATCACCGCCACCCACTCCGTGTCCCCCAATCACCGCCACCCACTCAGTGCCCCCCAATCACCGCCACCCACTTAGTGTCCCCCAATCACCGCCACCCACTCAGTGTCCCCCAATCACCGCCACCCACTCAGTGTCCCCCAATCACCGCCACCCACTCAGTGTCCCCCAATCACCGCCACCCACTCAGTGTCCCCCAATCACCGCCACCCAGTGTCCCCCAATCACCGCCACCCACTCAGTGTCCCCCAATCACCGCCAGCCACTCAGTGTCCCCCAATCACCGCCAGCCACTCAGTGTCCACCAATCACCGCCAGCCACTCAGTGTCCACCAATCACCGCCAGCCACTCAGTGTCCACCAATCACCGCCAGCCACTCAGTGTCCCCCAATCCCCTCCACCCACTCAGTGTCCCCCAATCACCGCCACCCACTCAGTGTCCCCCAATCACCGCCACCCATTCAGTGTCCACCAATCACCGCCACCCACTCAGTGTCCACCAATCACCGCCACCCACACAGTGTCCCCCAATCACCGCCACCCACTCAGTGTCCCCCAATCACCGCCACCCACTCAGTGTCCCCCAATCACCTGTATAAGCAAACATTAACATTGTTTGGCATCCATTCATAATGCCATTGTTTACTATTGTGATTATTATTATTATACGCAATTTATATAGCGCCAACAGTTTATGCAGTGCTTTACATTGTATAGGGGGAATGACACAATTACAGTACAGTTCAATACCAAAGGTACAGGAGGGCCCTGCTCGTAGAGCTTACATTCTAAAAGGGAGGGGGTGGTGGTACAAAAGGTAATAACTGCAGAGAATGATTGTGATAACTGTGACTGGCCATAGCCATCACATGGTACAGGACTGCTGCTATTGGTCACAGTGATAACATAGTACAGGACCAATCACAAAGAACACAGTACTACACACTGAATGACGACCATTGTTTCCCACTTTTCACGTAATCACCAATTGGTAATGGTACCAGGGCCAATCACAGTGGCCCGGTACACCAACCTGTAATCCGCTATGTCCGGTGGAAAGGGACAGAAATGAAGGGCGCACCGGCACATCCACTTAGAACACTAGAATGCCGCTTGTCCCACCCAACCAATGCACAGATGCAGTTAAAGTCTACATCGGTTTTGTCCACAATACATATATTTCTACACACAATCACAACCAATACTACAAAATGAAAATGTAAAGTTTATTGACAAACATAAATTAGATCTGTACTATTTACATCACAATTTACATTCTATGAACATGGACTGCTATGTGTTCTGGAGGGTCCAAATCTAACACACACAACCACACCAAACTTCTCCATCCAGTCCTCTGGTGGCACAATAATGAGCATTAAAAAAAAAAAAGTGACCTCAATCTACCTCTAATATTTCTGTGCTCCTCTGTGTAATTGTCCATCTATAAAAACAGACTTCCTACATCCCTCAATGGATGAGAATCCCACCAGAGTCACACGTGGGCATTCATTGGCACACAGGAGAATCCAGCTGTCTGATTTAATACAATTCTAACGGTACTGGACTTCTCATGTGAGAAGTGATTGGATGCTTTGCAACATGTCCGTTTATTTCCAGAGAAATTGTAACGTGTGCTATACATTTTTGCCGTTCTAGGAGGACAGATTAAATAAAAAAGTACTGAAGCCGTTTCTTGCAGCGCTATACCCAGAATCAACAGTGAAACAAGGGAGCTTCTAAACTTCAACACTTTTCTAATTATCACACAACGTGTGCCCCTTACTGGGACTTCTAGAAATCATGCTGGCCGTCCCTGAGAACCAGAAATTGGGAAATACTGATATATGCCATCCACAGCAGTTCCCATTAGCTATAAATGTCTGAAATACTTTAGGCTCGGTTCACATTAGTGCGGGCACGGCGGCCCATTAATTCGAATGGGCTGCCATGCCGGTGTTTTCCGTAAAAAAACAAACAAAAAAAGTGTATACCTTTTCAAAAACACAGCCAAAAAGACCATGCGATTTCCCTGCGGTTCCCGCACCAGGTGCGTGGGGGGGGGGGTGGCATTCAAAAATGAATGGCAGCAACACACGTCTCTTAGGGCAGCGCAATTTGGCTGCGGGAGCAAGAACAGATGTGACTCCCGCACATGCAACCAGTCTGCACAGTGTGAACTGAGCCTTAGGCCGCATTCACACCTGAGCGGTTTCAGCTCATAAAGCGCTCATCTCAAATGTTCCAAAACAAGCAAAACCCCATTCATTTCAATGGCCTCTGTTCACACCTGAGCGTTGTGTCGCCTGAAGCAAAATGCCTGAAGCTCAAAAAAGTACATGAGCTTCTTTTTATTAGGCAGATTACAGGCGACTTTCTGTTTTTTTGCACTGGTAACCTTTTAACCTGTACAAAAGCGCGGTAAAATCACGCGACTTTCTGCCTGGAAACGAAACGCTCAGGTGTGAATGCAGCCTTAGGGGGAGAAAACAGATTGGTAAGAAATCATTTAGCAGTTATGGCTTCCGCCTGGTATAGAAGCAGGATGGACACAGATACACAGTATCAGCTGCTACAGGGGTCCCTGGGGGTGAGGAGGCCCAAACTAGCTGCCTCAATGAGATGGACATTCTGACCTCTGCATGTCTCTTTGGTGACTGTAGAAGTTTCGGACATTTCCCAGTATCATAATAAAAAAAGTTTAAAAAATAAACATACAAAAATGAGGCATCTGATGTATTGCAAGGATTGCTGCAACAATTCGCCATACAGAAGACATACCAAGACTTTAGGAAAAAAGATGGTAAAGGTTATGAGTTATGATAGGCTCTAGAAGGGTCACAGGATGGGTTTGGGGATTATTTTTGTCCCTGAACTGCTCGCTTGAAGAAGAACGCCATTTAAACAAACAAAAAAAAAACAAAAAAAAATCATAAATAAAAGGGAAAAGAAAAAGCTTTAAAGCGGAGTTCCACCCAGAATTTTAATTTTTTTTAATGTAATCCGTTCTTTTATACTATATTAAAACATTAAACCCATGTCATTTAACATATTGCCGCTCAATTTGTGTTTTTTTTTAAATGACTTACTGTTTATTTTTGCTCTGCAGAGCGCTTCCATCTCTACTGTGGGGGCACATGTGAAGCCCACTAGCAGTCTCTTCCGGGATATGGTGATGCTGTATGCCCAGCATTCACCGCTTGATCTCTCAATGCTTCCACCCGGTGTCCTGTCAGAAAGCCATCACCCATCTGACTATGCAACCGAAGTGATGTTGCGTTGCGGCCATCTTGGTACACCTGCACTCGTCCACAGTAAGCCTAGAGTTAGAAGTCGGCAAGCGGACGTCTTTATATACCCACCCTAGTCTTGCTTTTCACAGATATTTTTAACAGTAAACTCAGCTTATAAAGTGAAATACAATATATATAAGCTGAGTTTACTGTTAAAAATATCTGTGAAAAGCAAGACTCCGGTGGGTGTATAAAGATGTCCACTTGCTGACTTCTAACTCTAGGCTTACTGCGGACGAGTGCACCAAGATGGCCGCAACGTAACGTCACTTCGGTTGCATATTCTGATGGGTAGCGGCTTAACACTGGCGATGCCTGTTGTGTCCTGGGATTAAGGACAAACAAGCCAGAAATGACATCCGCGGCCGAGGAGGAGGAAGTAGGAATACTTCGAGGAAATACAGCAGTAAGTGTTTTTTTTAAAAAAAATGATATGCGAAATTGCAATGAATTCCGCTTTAAGTTCACTTCTTGCTAAAAAAAATATGCATTTATTATTTTTTAGCAGGAGCCTGTAAAGCATTGCACCAGCGATCAGCAGATCACCGATACCACGCAGGTCTCCTGCAGATCTGTCAGTGTAACTGCTTCCTTGTACGAGGAAACGATACAATCTGACAGGAAGCATGAATGAACTACCACACCACCCCACAGCACCGTGGTAGCCCACTGAGAACTACAAGCTGACAACGGCTAAGGCTGCTGGGACTTGTAGTTTTCAATTCACAGAGCACTGTGAATGAACCCAGCTGCGTTTTTTTATTTTAACAGCTAGCGGGGAGGAGAAAAGCCCCCTCTAGCTGTCAGATCGGGGGCCGGTGCTTTTATAAAATGTTACCCCCGGAATATGGGTCTAACATGTTATGAAAGGTGAACTTATCCCTTAAATAACAAAAATATATACAGCTGCCCCATGTAGTAATTCCTTTCATTCACTAGATGTCATCTTTTAAGATGAATTTCAGCCATTTTAAACCTCTTCCTTTGAGCCCCGGTGTGGGCTCAGAGTCTGCACTGGACTGCGTTCACACGCCATATTGTGAGCGCCAGTCAGTTCAGTAATAAAGACCTCCCATCCCACCGCCGCCTGTCAAATGACCCGCAACCTCATCAGACTGGCCAGGAAAGCCTTGGAAATAAGGAGTGTATGTATACTGTATATATGCATTTTTTTTTAAGGTAGGGGGAGGTTTGTGTTTAAAAAGTTAGGGTTTAACTTTAACCTCAACAGACCCCTGTAACCACTAAAATCTTTATGAAAAACTCTTCAATTGCCCTGATGGCACATTCAGATCATTTGCCCCAAAATATCTGCGCCTTGTTACTGTGTAAAAACTATGGATGGGGCACATGTTGCATCTTCCAGAGATTGGCATTAATACAGAAGTCCAGCAGAATAAACAATGGTGGGGTATTCAGGAAGTCACATCAGCATATTTCAGGTAAGTGACTTCAGATCAGTGCTATGCTACACATGGCCATACTGAATACACCCCCGTCATGGAAAGGTACAACCCAGACACAACTAGAGCCTGTTCATTTATAGCCAGACGTCTGCTGGTAGAGAGATCATGTAAACATGTTTTTTTGTAGGACGGTCTCATGACGTCACCGTTCTTCTTCAGCCTCCAGGTAACACAGACACAGATGGTCCTTGCTCAGAAGCAGCAGCGAGTCTTCTCCCAGAGGATGCCAAGTCAGGGACAAGACACTGAAATTACCTGAAACCAGAAAAACATTAGATTTATTAAAAGGTGGTGGTTGGGATAAGAGGCCTTACTAACAACCAGACAGGTTCAACAGAACACTAAGGCCCATTTCATCAAGCGGATCCACCTGCTCAGTGGGGAATCTCTCCGTTGAGTAGGTGAATGACAGGTCCGCTATGAACAGCAGACACAGAGTAGCTTATGCACGTATTTGCAAATGTGTGCTGACTAAACCCCCGTTTTTAACACATACTGTTAGACAGGCTGATTTGTTTGTCCGCAGGCTGGTCGGTAAGTAAGCTTGGAATTTATCCTTGGCCTTGTTTATATCTATTTGCCCTCCAATGCTGCTTACTGTAATGGCCAGTCATAGGTGGGGGTAGTGGACCCCCTTTTTTTTTTTGCAACTATGCAGAGCAGACACAGCCCGCTGTCCTCTATGGGGCAGTTGGATGGAAACAGACCACCTGCCCGTTTCCATCCGACCTTCATCTAATCTGATCCGATCCGCCAGACGGATGGGGAACGGATCATCATTCGTCTGTTTTTAGCAGACAGGATTTGAAGGCCGGCGGCTGTCAGTGGACATACCCGACAACCCGATCAGACCCTCAGTGTGAAAGGGGCCTTAGGGGGAGACTTAAGCCAGGTTCACGTATGCGGGTCCGGGGTTCATGCCTGAGATCTGGTGCGCATCTGTTCACCGGTTCAGGTGTGATTTAGGTGCCTGAATTCGCACCTGAACTGGGCCCAAAACACGCACCAGACCCTTTTTTAATCCGGACTGCAGCCACCCCGGACATGTGTGAACCAGACCCATTGACAGCCGGTCACAAATCGCATGTCATGTGAATTGGATGCGGTGAAAATCGCATGTCATGTGAATTGGATGCGGTGAGAATCGCATCCAATTCGCAAATAAAAGTGAACCCAGCCTGACAAAATTTGGTGAACACAGAATCTGGTGCAGCTGTGTATAGTAACCAATCAGCTTCCAGGTTTTATTGTCAAAGCTCAATTGAACAACCTCAAGTTAGAATCCGATTGGTTACTATGCACAGCTGCACCAAATTTTGTGTTTCAGTTTTAGTAAATCCCACCCCCCCCCCCCCCCTTTTGTATAAACCACAGCAACATATAAAAAGTGAGCATTCTATGAATTAAGATGAAAAACCTTCTGTCATTCAGCAGCCCCCCCGTTATACTTACTTGAGCCCTATGTTTCCCACGACAGGAACAAGCACACCAGCTCTGGCCGGTGTCTCCTGTCCTAATTGGATAGATTGATAGCAGCGCAGCCATTGGCTCCCACTGCTGTCAATCAAATCCAATGATGCGGGTGCTGGGGTGGCGAGGCCAAGTCCTGCTTTCTGTGTCAATAGACGCAGAAGCAGGACACAGGAGCGCGCCCAAACGGGTGTCCACGAACGAGAGCGCTTCTATAACTTGGCACTCGAGAAGGGGAGGAGCCAGGAGCGCCGCTGAGGGACCCCAGAAGAGGAGGATTGGGGCCACTTTGTGCAAAACCAAATGCACAGCAAGGGTAAGTATGATAGGTTTGCTTTTTTTAAAACCCCGAACTTTTACAACCCCTTTAAAAGAAAAGTCCATTTTCAAATAGCTTTGAAAAGTTGAAGTAGATGTAAACTCTATTGCTAAATTCTTATATAAGCTTAATGCTGAACTGCAGAGAAATTACTAAACTGCCTTTGAATTGGGGTTGCCCCTGCACTGTAAGGGTTATATGTTCGTTCTGGTCTGAAAAGAACCATTTAAAAGCAATTTTATCCTCCATCATTTCCCTTTGCTCCCCACACGCTCCTGCTACATGACCTGTCCCCCAAAAGCCGGTTCAACTTCGGCACTCCTTCTGTTGGTCGCACTGTGATGCCGTCATGTACCTGGGGCATCAGAGGGAAGAAGGGAGCACCGAAAAAACGAAAGGTAGGGTAAATAAAACAGATTTTTTGGTACCCCACACAAAAGTGACTCTTTCCGTGTGTGTTGAGAAAGGCAGGATTGGGGGGAGGGTCAACAGGATGCTGCAAGAGTAGTTTTAACTCTGCCCCAGCGTTCAGCCTAAATATTTGTTTGTATGTCTTTTCAAACTGTTCCAGTTTCCTGCCATAACCTTAAAAATAATCTGTGGATGAAAATGGTGAACATAAGACTGTAAGGTCTTGTGGCACAGGCGACTGATGAGAACAGTTCGATGTTCTTGGTAAAGCACTAAATATACACGTCAGATAAGAAAGGCAATACAAGGAGTCCCAAAAATAATATTCCGCCGTTTACCTTCTACAGGTACATGGACAGAGACACAGCCGCTGGGAGACCACAAATACACTCTGCTATTTCCAGTGCAGATCGCCAGCCGAGGCTGGACGGGGTCCCAGTGAAAAGAGCGCACAGCTGACGTCTGCTCCAACACCACAGACAGCCTCATCTTCTGGATGTCCCAGATCCACACACAATACGGCATGTTATCTGAAAGATACAGCAAAAATGTAAAAAAAAAAAAAAAAGGCCATTACACATTATGAGATGCTACATTTTCAACTCACTGCAACTGATATATACAGAAGTAAAAAACAGTATAGAAATTTATATATTATAATATATATATATATATATATATATATATATATATATATATATATATATATATATATATATATATATATATATATATATATATATTTTACACACACACATATTTACAGTGGTGTAGTGGATAGCACTCTCACTGGTTCGAATCCCAACCACGACACTACCTGCCTGGAGTTTGCATGTTCTCCCTGTGCCTGTGTGGGTTTCCCCCGGGTACTCCGGTTTCCTCCCACACTCCAAAGACATGCTGGTAGGTTAATTGGATCCTGTCTAAATTGTCCCTAGTATGTATGAATGTGAGTTAGGGACCTTAGATTGTAAGCTCCTTGAGGGTAGGGACTGATGTGAATGTACATGTAAAGCGCTGCGTAAATTGACGGCGCTATACAAGTACCTGAAATATAAATATATATATATATATATATATATATATATATATATATATATATATATATATATATATATATATATATATATATATATATATATATATACACATACATACATACACACACACACACGCTGTATATACACATACATACCCGTCATGTATCTATAAAAATATATGGCATATATATATTAATATATGGAGGAAAAAAATGTGTATATATATATATATATATATATATATATATATATATATATATATATATATATATATATATATATATATATATATATATATATATATATATATATATAAAAATATATATATTCACATTTTTTCCCTCCATATATATACCATATAGTTTTATATATGCATGACGGTATGTATGTGTCCTGTGCAGAGAAACACACATCTGCTCCTCCACTGCCTCCTGCTGTCTCCCGCTGTAGGAATAGACTGATAAATGAATGTACCATTTTTGGTTGCCAAGTATCGATTGTCAGGACTGAACGCCAGCATTCCGATGCCCAATTCTGGATTTGCACGATCCGTGTCGGGTTTGATGGTGCGTAAGGACACAGGCAGCTCAGCCAGCTCATCTGGAGGGAAAAGAAGGTGAATACAAAAAATAAATAAAAAATATAGAGGCAGAAAGCACATCTGATATCACACAATGCTTCCAATCACCAATCTTCAGCCATCCACAATCACAATGGACAAACAGGGAGATCTCAGCTGGTAGATGGCAGTTTTTACCACTATTGTAATGATTGGTGTTTATTTTACCATCAAGTTTTCAAACTGATGTTTTATATATATATATATATATATATATATATATATATATATATATATATATATATATATATATATATATATATATATATATATATATATATATATATATATATATATATGCACACAAACTTTTTATTTTCTAAAGACATCATAAAAGTGTGATTGGTTGCATGTTAATGTGCAGCGTTAGAGATGGAGGGTTTTTATTTTTATAATACTCATTAATTCTTGTAATTTTTTTGCTTCTTGGTTTGTGATTTGCCGCTCTATCAGCTCCCACACCTGCCCCTGGAGAGACATTGTATGGTTTGGGCTGCGACATCATTCCCCTCCTTGGTGTGTGCACTTTACACCAGGATCTCACACCAGGAGCTTGTATGGAACTGCGCAAATGGAGCCGCCTCGAAGGTAGATTCCATCAGGCCCAACACCCACCTGCAGGACAAAAGTTTTGCAACGTGTTACACCCATATTCAGGGTGTAACACGTAACATGTTACAGATGCACCCGCGCCCCCCTCGATCCCGTTTGGACAGCGAGTGGGTGATCTCCCCCACTCTCCGGCTCGTTGTCACAAGCCCCGCCCCCCCATTCTGCCCACCCAGCCACGTCATTCATTTGAAGTGTTCTGTGAATGTGAAAACTACAAGTACCAGCATCCTTTGCGGCTGTCGGCTTGTAGTTTTCAATGAACTACCAGAGTGCCGTTGATCGCTCTAGGTCAGTGGTTCTCAACTCCGCTTCTCAGGACCCACTAACAGGCCAGGTTTGCAAAATAACTGAAATACATCACAGGCGATATCATTTGCTACTCAGTGATTACAGTATTCTAGTCTGCATCTCCCCCAAGGTAATACTTAAAACCTGGCCTGTTAGTGGGTCCTGAGGACAGGAGTTGAGAAGCACTGCTGAAGTTAGTTCATTGAGCTTCCTGTCAAGAGTTGAACTGCCTGCCTATATTGGAGGTACAGCTACACAGACAGTCTGCAGGAGCCTGAGATTACACCCACAATCTGATCGCAGGCGCAATGCTTTACAAAAAAAAAAAATAAATGCATATTTTCTTTACCTGAAAAAAAAAAATGCTTTTCTTATTTGTTTTGTAAAGGTGAACTTATTCTTTAAACCAGGGGTATCAAACTGACGGCCCTCCAGCTGTTGCGAAACTACAAGTCCCATGGGGCATTGCAAGGCTGACAAGCATGACCCCCACAGGCCAAGGCATGATGGGACTTCGCAGTTTTGCAACAGCTGGAGGGCCGCCAGTTTGGGAAAAAAAAAAAAGAAGCATAACTGGCTACCAATCTATTGCGCTCTGTTCCATGCCCATCAATAGCCAAAGCAAAGAAGAAAAAAAAAAAAAGGGAAATTCCTTTTGGGAAACAGACAAAAAGCAGATGGAATTTTGGACAGGACAGTCACATGACCCACTCACATTTACTGTGGACGGCAAAGAGGCTGCTTGGCGCCCCCCGATGGGGAGGAAAGGTAAGCTGACTTGGAACTGCAGTCTGGCATTTGTCCACCTCCTGATAAACAACCTGCAACAGAAGCAGAGATCAGACAAGAACAGAGGAATGTAACGATCCCCATCATCTCTACAGATATGTCCAGCTTGCCGGGGCAAAATCAAAATGTGAAAATTGGTGCAATTTGTTTTTTTTTTTAATTAGGGTTTTCAATGTGTAATGCAATACTGGTGTGTTGGGGTTGATGTTAACGGGCGTTCTTTTCCAACGCTGCATTTGCTCTTCAACTCAAAAGGCAAAGGTGTGAAAATGGCAAAGGCAGCACGATACAAGAAAAGGCTTTCTTTGGCCTGCTTTGCGAGCAGTTAAAATGCACCTCAATAGGACATGCAGCATCCAAAGGAACAGTACAACGCAGAGGGGGTCAGACGTAACCTCGGAATTGTTTTGAGTAGTGCGCTATTCACCGCTTCAGGTCCACACTATAGAAGTTTTAATGCTACATGGCAGCACCGGTGCACCAGATCACGTATCTATAGACACATGATCTAACACTTCCGGATAGGGGGCACAACAGCAGAAGATGATCGGCGGCTGCGCGGTACCAGATGTCCTCCGGCACCTGCCGATAGTTAGGCAACCTGCCTATGTAAACAAGGAAGATCGCCCTTCTGACTGGAGGGAAGCGATGGAATTTGTGTCTCTGCAAAGCAGGGAATACATTCCATCTCTTTCCGTATTAAAAGCACCTCCCACAGTATATAGTAAAACACTGCTTAGGCACACAATTAACTCTTTCATCGCCCCTGATGTTAACCCCTTTTCAGTCAGTGTCATTAGTATAGTGACAGTGCATATTTTTAAGCTCTGATCACAGTATTAGTGTCACTGGTTGTCGAAAGTGTCAGTATGTCTTTCGCAATAATCGCAGTCCCGCTATAAAAGTCACTAATCGCTGCTATTAAGCACTGATGTGCAGAAAAATGGCAGCAAGTGCCAGCTATCAGTGGCCATCAGTGATGCCCGTCGGTGCTGGCCATCAATGCCGCCCATCAATGCCCACCAGTGTCGCCTGTGCCCACCAGTGCCACCTATCTGTGCTTATCGGTGCCACATCAGTGCCACCTATCAGTGCCCATAAGTGCGGCATATTCATGCCTCCTCATTAGTGCCACTTCATTAGCGCCCATCAGTGAAGGAGTTACTTATTTACAAAATTTACTGACAGAAACTAAGAAATAATTTTTTTTTTTTTTTTCAAAATTTTTGGTCTTTTTTTTTTTTTTTTAGGAAAAAATTAAAAACCCAGGAGTGATTAAATACCACCAAAAGAAAGCTCTATTTGTGTGAATAAAAGGATAAAAAAAAAATTTACATGGGTACAGTGTAACATGACCGCGTGATTGTCATTCAAAGTGTGACAGTGCTGAAAGCTGAAGAATGGCCTGGGCAGGAAGGGGGTTTAGTGCCTGGTAATGAGGTGGTTAATAACCATCTTCAGTGTAAAGAAAGAAAACAAAGAGTCCTGGAAGTGATGGTTTGGCACCCACAGCCGACATCCACAGAAGATCTGTGCTTACCTCTCCAAGATGTTTCGAACAACCTACCTGCCGAGTTCCTTCAAATACTGTCTACCTAGAAGAACTGATCCTGCTTTGAAGGCCAAGGGTGGTCACCCCAAATATTGACTGGATTTGGATTTCTCTTCTGTTATCTTACTTTCTATTTTGTTTATTGATAAAAAATAAACAAACAACACTTCTATTGCTGAAATCATTCTTCATTTACAGCGTTTCTTCACACCTGCCTAAAACTTTTGCACAGCACTGTATGTGGTACATGGACAGCAACAGATTAAAGCAAACCTTTATACTTAAGTGTTAACATACAAGTTAAAAATGGTCTCACTGGGACACAGTATACTAAAACCGGGGAAAACACTGCAGTCATTGGCTAACTGGAGGGACAAGTATTTTCAATATCCGGCATGAATCTACCAGTAGCTGTTGATAGTAGAATCTTCCAATTAATGCAAAAAATATAGCAAAAGGGGAATAAGACATCTATTTTTAGGACACAAAGCAAAACTGAGCAGGTAGGAGGGGTTATAGCCTCTCAGGGGGAGGGGGGTTGGCCTTCAGTTGTCCATGTGCCTAGTGTCCATTAGTCCTGCAGGTGGCAGTATAACACTAGGTGTCTTATTATTCAGCTGTGTCCCTCAATGGACAAGAGACAAAAAGACTAACAGAAGTGCTAAAAGAAAACCATACCTTTCCTGGAGAAAATGCTGCTCTATGCACCCTCTTGTACCAGTCATGTGACCAAAAGCCTAGCTCTTTGCTCACTTTATCTCCAGTTTCAAAAAATAACTGCAGATCTGAACCTAGATCCTTCTTCTTAGGCCCCAGTCACACCTGAGCGTCTTGGAGATGGAAGCTCCAAAACGCTCAGGGAGAAAAAAAAAAAACAATTAAATATTCTCTATGGAGATAGTTCTCATCTCCACTCCAAGTCACTTGTAGCTCAAACAAGTTTTAGAGCTACTTTTGTAGCTCGTTTCGGGCTGATTGGTGAGTTTTTGTTCTCCATAGAAATGCATTGTAAAGCACAATTTACACAATTTCTGGCATTTTTCTGCTTAAATTCAATAAAATAATAATAAATGAATGAATAAGTATTAAATTAAAAAAATAATATTCATAAATAAAATAATATAAAATTAAAGTGGTTCTAAAGGCAGGTATATTTTTTATCTTAATGCATCAAGATAAAAAACTTCTGTGTGCAGCAGCCCCCCTCATGCTTACCTGAGCCCCATCTAGATCCAGTGATGCTGCATGAGAGTCTCCACTGTCCGGGACTCTCCCTCCTCATTGGCTGAGACAGCAGCAGGCGCCATTGGCTCCCACTGCTGTCAAAGTCAGTGAGCCAATGAGGAGAGAGAGGGGGCTAGGCTGAGCCGTGGCTCCGTGTCTGAATGGACACATAGAGCAGTGGCTTGGCGTGGGTGCCCCCCCCATAGCAAGCTGCTTGCTGTGGGGGCACTTGGCAGGAGGGAGGGGCCAGGAGCGCCGACGAAGGACCCGAGAAAAGGAGGATCGGGACTGCTCTGTGCAAAGCCACTGCCCAGAAGAGAAATAACATGTTTGTTATTTATAAACAAAGAAAAACAAGACTTAATATCACTTTAAAGTAATACTAAAGTCTTGTTTTTTTATTTAAAACAAAACAAACATGCTATCCTTCTTTGCTCTGTGCAGTGGATATGCAGAGGACGGCTCCTATCCTCCTTGTCTCGGGTCGGCACTTTTGGCCCCTCCCTCCTGCTGAGTGCCCCCCACAAGTAGCTTGGTTATGGGGGCACCCGAGCCAAGCCACTGCATTCAGACACAGAGCCACGGCTTGGCCCCTCCCCCTCTGTCTCCTGATTGGCTCACTGGCTGTGATGAAAGCAGCGGGAGCCAATGGCTCCAGCCAAAAGCCAATCAGGAGTGCTAGTCCCCGGAGACACAAGGCTCTCCTGGACATCGCTGGATCGAGATGGAGCTCAGTTAAAGTGGGGTTCCACCCAAAAAACAAAAATACCTGGAAAAAATCTAAAACAAAAAACAAAAAAAATTTGGATATTTTTTTTTTTTCACTTACCTCTAAATGCCTGTTGCTAGGTGGTCCCTCGTAGTCTGCCTGTTCCTTTGCCTGGGCTGGTGACATCACTTCCCCCCAGGCACAGGAAGGGCTCCGCTCTGCTCCCTCCCTCCTGTCAATCATCTGGGACCCATTACAGGTCCCAGGTGATTGAGCGGCCAATCACGGCGCGCAGCGCCGCTCGCGCATGCGCAGTGGGTGCCAGGCTGTGAAGCCACAGACCGGCGCCCACAGTTGAAATGCCGGCGCCGACGAGCGGAGGGGGGGGAACGAGTGGGGCCTCGATCCCCCGCATCGCTGGACCCAGGGACAGGTAAGTGTCCAATTAAAAGTCAGCAGCTGCAGTATTTGTAGCTGCTGACTTTTAATTTTTTTTTTTTTTTTGACGGCCCCCTGGGTGGAACTCCTCTTTAAGTATTGGGGGGGGGGGGCTGAACATGCATAGAATGCATGAAGGTAAAAAACATTGTGCTTTTAAAACCACTTTAATTAACGACTAATCAAAAAATATATAATAATAAAAATATAAATAAAATAGTAAGTTACTATCGAAAAAAATAAAAAAATAAAATAAACCCCCAACCAAAAAAATAAATGATTATATAACAAATGATGAAACCGATGAAGTTTTTTTCTATTGGCATAAAAAAAGCGGCAAAGCTAAAAAGGGCCTTAAAAACGCTGTACAAAAATGCCCATAAAAAACGCCTGAAAAAAACGCTCAAAAACCCGCTGTTCAGGTGCGAATGCAGCCTTAGGCTAGGCCTTGGTTTTTGGCGACAAGGGTTGTGTCTTCGCCAGGAAAGGTAAGTACTCGAGTCCTTTCATTACTCTTTATTTATAGATGGAGCAAGTCAAATGCTTCTTCATAGTCGAGTTTTTGCTTTAAGGAGCTGGTTGGAGCGGCGTGAGATCGAAGACAAGGCAAGCATGTAACACTGCAGATGCACACGATGCAATCACAGTGCACCACCCAGCTATGTACAGAAGCGCTGTGAGAAGCCGGCCCTGCTATAATAATAATGGAGTCATCAAACAGCTGATGATCCCCATATAAATACACAGCTCTGCGTCTATCAGTTGTGCTAATCCTACGGCGGAGAAATTCCTCATCCTGTCACGGAGGAGCCGTACTGGGCAATGTGTCAAATCCCAGCGCCTTTCTGCTTTGGGTCTAAATGCCACCCTGAGAGGAAGACCAGTTCAAACGATCCCTCCCCAGGGGCCGCAGGGCCCGGATCAGCCCATCCCAGGTTACTTACTGTCTTTGGGTTGGAAATAGTAGCGGAATGTGCCAGCTCTTTGATTGGCTTCCATGTAACGTGGTTGAGTATTCGAACCTAATAGAGGAAAACCAAACAAGATTAATGATGCTTGTAGATTCATCCTGGAAAACGAGATCTGGTCACGTCTGTGTACATGCCTTCTCATCGTAGCTGCCAACCGCGAGGAACTGGCTGCTGGGGCTCCAGACGACGGACTTGATGCCCAACGACCACTCGTAGGCGCTGTAGCTGGACAGCAGGCGTCCGTCCAGAGAGTAGAGCAACACCTTGTACTGGAGAATGGCGACATGTCAGATCAAATATGGAGCACTGGAGCTTACAGGATAATGTAAAAACATCTAACTTCACCCTAAAATCAAGTGTATCCATCGACATTTTAACCATTTGCCCTCCGGGAAGATTTACCCCCTTTCTTGACCAGGTGTATATACCATGGTTTGTAGACGCAATAACTGTCACTCAAACCAATCAACATACACTCTTTGAATCTTTTTTTTAATCCAAAGATATGTAGTGGAATACATTTTGTCTTAAAATTTATGATTTTTTTTTTCTTTATGGGATACGTTTTATATTAGAAAGTAGAAAATATTGGGGGTTATTTTCTTTGCAAAAGTTTCAGTCTTTTTTCATTTATATAATAAAAAAAAAAAAAAAACAGAAGGTGATCAAATACCACCAGAAGAAAACTCCATTTGTGTGGAAAAAAAAGGATATACATTTTCTTTGGGTACAACGTTGCATGACCACGCAATTGCCAGTTAAAGAAGGGCAGTACTGAAAAGTACAAAATGCCCTCCCCGGTCATGAAGGTGGTAAAAGTTCCTTCTGCACTCCTGTGACCCGTTTTCAGCAGACAGTGGGCTGAATCCCGCCGTCGGCTGATGTCAAAGAGCCTGTCCAGGCTCAGGAAAGATCGCGACAATGGAGTCAGGATCCGCCCACATACCTGGACTGTCACCCGGCTCAGATCCTCAGTAAACCGCCAGCCGCTCCCACCCCCTCCACAGCCAAGCGCTCCAGTGAGTGCAGGGGGGGGGGGGCAGTGGGCAGAGCAGAGAGCGGTGACTGACAGTCAGCAGCTCTCTGCTCAGAGAGAACCTTGAGAACTAAGCGATCGGCGGTGTTTGATTGCTCGTTTCTGAGTGTTGGAGGCACAGGGGGAATAGATCCAGCATCCACCTAGGTAAGTACGATTAATAAATAAGATTAAAATAAAAAAAAATACTTCACTTATTATCTTGCAGTTTTTATTTTCACTTGCTGATCCTGCCGGTACCAGGCTTCCTGTCCTAAGGTGACAATACACACTCACCATACTGTATCTAATGAGCAGCAGAATACAGTATAATCATTCTAGGCTGTTCGCTCCTGCAGTTGACTACAGAGCGCCTCCCCCTCACGTCACCCCCATAAAATGAGGGGAGGTGTTCTGTAGTTAACAGCGGTGATCTGGGCCGGGCTTATAACACTGCTTAAGACGTCAGTGCAGCAGAGGCAAAGTACATCAGAAGTTACAAACTTGCTGGATTTCTGGCAGGATCAGCAGGTACTTTTTTTGCACATCTGATATAAGAAAACACTTTAAATGGTAAAGATAACAGAAAAATAGGGAGCAAAAGGAGAAACACCTTGACAGGGTTTACATACACTATATTACCAAAAGTATTAGGACGCCTGCCTTTACACACACATGAACTTATTTATTTATTTATTTCAGGTACTTGTATAGCGCTGTCAATTTACATATACATAGTTCATTCACATCAGTCCCTACCCTCAAGGAGCTTACAATCTAAGGTCCCTAACTCACATTCATATACTAGGGACAATTTAGACAGGATCCAATTAACCTACCAGCATGTCTTTGGAGTGTGGGAGGAAACCCACGCAGGCACAGGGAGAACATGCAAACTCCAGGCAGGTAGTGTCATGGTTGGAACCAGCGACCCTTTTTACTGCTAGGTGTAAGTGCTACCCACTTCACCACTGTGCTACCCACTTTAATGGCATCCCAGTCATCCCAGCGCATTTGTGAGGTCAGGCACTGATGTTGGACGAGAAGGCCTGGCTCACAGTCTCCGCTCTAATTCATCCTAAAGGTGTTCTATCAGGTTGAGGTCAGGACTCTGTGCAGGCCAGTCAAGTTCCTCCACGTCTTTATGGACCTTGCTTTGTGCACTGGTCCAAATCATTTAATGGAGGGGGCATTATAGTGTGGGGTTGTTTTTCAGGGGTTGGACTTGACCCCTTCGTTCCAGTGAGGGGACCTCTTAAAGCGTCAGCATACCAAGACATTTTGGACAATTTCATGCTCCCAACTTTGTGGGAACAGTTTGGGGACGGCCCCTTCCTGTTCCAACATAACTGCCCACCAGTGCACAAAGCAAGGTCCATAAAGACATGGATGAACAAGTTTGGGGTGGAGGAACTTGACTGGCCTGCACAGAGTCCTGACCTCAACCCGACAGAACACCTTTGGGATAAATTAGAGCGGAGACTGCGAGCCAGACCTTTTTGTCCAACATCAGTGCCTGACCTCACAAATGCTCTTCTGGAAGAATGGTCAAACATTCCCATAGACACCCTCCTAAACCTTGTGAACGGCCTTCCCAGAAGAGTTGAAGCTGTTATAGCTGCAAAGGGTGGACCAACTCAATATTGAACCCTACGGACTAAGACTGGGATGCCATTAAAGTTCATGTTTGTGTAAAGGCAGGCGTCCCAATACTTTTGGCAATATATTGTATGTTTTAGTAACTGAATGCAGCATCCCTCATACCGGCAATATGAAAAGACACGGCAATATCGTGTCTGGGGTTCAGAGCCGCGTCCTCCCAGACATTTAGCAGACAGGTCAGTGATGTTGCATGTTAGTAAACAAGAGGATTTGGTTTCCATACCTCCAGACAGGAGTCCCATACAGCCAGCACACAGCCATTGGGGGCCCATTCTATGCCTGTCAGGTCCTGAGTGTCCGTCTCAAAGTGCTGCAAGAAAAAAAAGAAGAAAAAAACAGAATATAAATTCAGTCTGTTATGGGCAGCGCCCGTTATCTATATCACCCACGGTTTTTGTAAAAATACACTAATGTATTCTAATGCAAAAAAAACACAATATATAACCCAATTTTTGGTAGGATTTAAAGATGATGTTAAACTGAATATACACCAAACATGTACAGCTTTGAGATTGCACGCTCAGGTGCAACGGCGACAAACAACGTTCATTTTTACTATTCATAGGCGATGCTTTAAAAGTCTTTACAGGTTACCACTTCACATTTACACAGGAGGTCTGATGTTAGAATTACTTGCTCATGATCTGATGGTGACACCTCATATGTGCGGGACAATCGCTGTTTGCGTGCGTACGGGACTGACACGCATGTTGGCCTTTGTGCGCAAGCACAGGGAGACGGGGGTGCAATAAAAAAAAATATATTTTTTTTTATTTTCATCACTTTTTAAATTTTTTTTTTTTTCAAATAAATATAATAATAATATATATATTTTTTTAAATATAAAATGTTAGGCCGAGTAAATAGATACCAAACATGTCACGCTTTAAAATTGCACGCCCATCAGTGTTGCCAACCATCAGTATTTTTACTGGCAGCCAGTA
Organism: Lithobates clamitans; assembly: GCA_037952925.1. Lineage (NCBI taxonomy): Eukaryota > Metazoa > Chordata > Amphibia > Anura > Ranidae > Lithobates > Lithobates clamitans. The sequence goes on along the minus strand of JBBGZY010003411.1, from coordinate 90,735 downwards.
AAAAACAGGCAATTTTCTCCTGCCAATAAATTAGAAAAGGTTGCCAGTAAAAAATGACGCTCGGCCCGGAGCCAGCCGAGACCATTCGAGTGCCTGCTACAGTGTGTTCGGGCAGCTCTGGTGGAGGCGGGGCCTGAACATGTCCTGTGATGTCATGGTGCAAGGGAGCCACGTAGGGTGGCCAGAGCCTTGTGTGTGGGTCTGCGGGATGGGAGCAAGGCAGGCCAGGAGTGGGACCATCAGTGCTGTTTGGACTGGAGGGACCACTTGGCTTGGAGAGAGACTGTCACTGTGACACTACTTACTATATCGAAAATAAAATAAGAAATATATTTTTTTGCCTTATTATCTACTTTAAAATCACATTGCTAATTACATATTCTACTTGTTTGTAGCCTAAATAGTGAAATTTGTACTTAAAACTGTAATTTTCCAACTTTTGGAAATGCCAGTAAAAACTTGGCTGTGCCAGTAAATTTTGGGTGTTGTGCCAGTAAATTTCAATCTGGTAGGTTTATTTATTTATTTATTTATTTCAGGTACTTATATAGCGCCGTCAATTTACACAGCGCTTTACATATACATTGTACATTCACATCAGTCCCTACCCTCAAGGAGCTTACAATCTAATGTCCCCAACTCACATTCATACATACTAGGGACAATTTAGACAGGATCCAATTAACCTACCAGCATGTCTTTGGAGTGTGGGAGGAAACCGGAGTACCCGGAGGAAACCCACACAGGCACAGGAAGAACATGCAAACTCCAAGCAGGTAGTGTCGTGGTTGGGATTCGAACCAGTGACCCTTCTTACTGCTAGGCGAGAGTGCTACCATTACACCACTGTGGCAACACTGACGCCCATGCAAGGGCAACAAATGATGTAAATGTTATTATCCATAGGCAGCGCTTTAAAAGCCTTTACAGGTTACCAAAATTAAAAATAAAATGTCCTTGTTTGCATATGGAGGCCATCTTTCCTCGGCTCAGATCTGTTACCAGCCGTCGCAACCGCCGATCCTTGGGTAAGCCCATGACCACCAAGACGGGGGGGGGGGGGGGGGACGATCCCTCCTGCCTCTTGTAAAAGTGATCCATTGGCAGATCTGCTGCGCTAGAGAATAAAACCAATATTGCAGCCATAACCCCGGTATTCCACTTCCGACCGAGGAGGTCGTTGGTCTATGGCCTGGTAGGGAAGTGGTAAAAGGACAATGTAAAAAACGTTTTAAAAATAAATAAATAATAAAAAAAAATGAAAGCACCCTTATCCCTCCGTGCTCGCAAACAAAACACATACGTAACTTGCGCACGAATATGTAAACAGTGTTTGCACCACACATGTGAGGCCATTCTGTCACCATTCCACGAGCATGTGCAATTTTAACCGCTTCCCTACTGGCCACAATATATATATATAACCATGATCCCGGTATTTTTTTTTTTTTTTTTTTACTACCTGCGATTCTCTTAGGGTCCTTTCACACTGGGGCGGGGGGCTTTACCGTCGGTATGCGGCCGCTAGCGGGGCGGTTTTACCCCCCTGCTAGTGGCCGAGAAAGGGTTAAAACCACCGCAAAGCACCTCTGCAGAGGCACTTTGCCGACGGTATAGCCGCGCCGTCCCATTGATTTCAATGGCAGGAGCGGTATACACTCCGCTCCTTCACCGCTCCGAAGATGCTGCTGGCAGGACTTTTTTTTCCAGTCCTGCCAGCGCATCGCTCCAGTGTGAAAGCCCTCGGGGCTTTCACACTGGAATTAAAGCAGCGGCACTTTCGGGTCGGTTTGCAGGCGCTATTATTAGCACAATAACTCCTGCAAATCGCCCCAGTGTGAAAGGACCCTTACAGGTAAAAGTAATCTGAATGGTTAAGCTGGAATACTTTTACAAGTGGCGGAAGGGGTTCCCATCCCTCTCCCTCTGCCGCCATGCTTACCAGGCTCTCCTGAGCGATCATGGAAGCCCAGTAACAATGCAGCCGGCGGCATCCAGCTCCCGGCCTCACAGTGATAGGAACTGAAGCTGTTCCTCCTACTATGTGACTTCAGAACTTGGAAGTGACGACTATTTCATCACTTGCAGTTCCGGGGAGTGCATGAGCAGCATATTGCGAAGGACGTCATAGGACGTCCAGTCCCAAAAATTAAATCATCGCCCGGCCATCATTTTGCTACAGGCAGGGCAAATGTAGTTAAAGTGATTGTAAAGTTTCAGTTTTATTTTCTATAAAAATAACAAACATGTCATACTTACCTGCTCTGTGTAATGGATTCCTCCTCTTCTCGGGTCCCTTTTCGGTTCTCCTGGCCCCTCCTTCCTGTTGAGTGCCCCCACAGCAATCAGCTTGCTATGGGGGCACCCGAGCCGAACCACAGCTCCCTGTATCCACTCAGACATGGCTCGGCCCCACCCCCTCTCTCTTCAGATTGGCTAACTGATTTGATTGACAGTAGCGAGAGCCAATGGCGCCGCTGTGTCTCAGCCAGTTAAGAGGGAGAGTCCTGGACGGCTGAGGCACCTGTGGACATTGCTGGATAGCGATGGGGCTCAGGTAAGTATTAAGGGCTTGAGGGGGGCTGCTGCACACAGAAGGCTTTTTATCTTAATGCATAGAATGCACCTTCTGCCTTTACAACCCCTTTAACAACTTGAGAGACCCTAATCTGCAACGTTCAGTTTACAGATTTTTTGTTTTGTTTTTATATATATAAAAAAAAAAAAAAACACAAAAAAGCACACTATAAATATAAAATAAAAAATCCAAAAATAGTTGTGGTTGTATTTTTCTTCTCTCCCTCTATTGTTCTCTCTCTTATGTTCGCTCTCTACTGCCTGCTCACTATTGTTCTATATCTATCGTTCTCTGTTTTATTTTTACTATGTTTATATTGTGTTTGCTTTGCAGGTATGGTATGTTATACTGTAATACAGGGCTTGACAAATTTGCTTGGAATCTAAGAGCCAGCTAAAAAAGTTAGGAGCCAGGTTTTTTTTTTAATTTTTTTTTTAAACGACCGACAAAGCTTTATTTCAATATAAAAATTAACCAATCTTAAATCACACAGAAAGACGACTAGAACGAATGTGACTGCTTTTCTTTCCTGCCATGCAGGGACACAAGACCGCCATATCCCCGCTAAGGGTCCAATCAGGTCCGCCTGAAAAACCGACAGGCGAACCTGATCAGACAGCCCGTGTGAAAGGGGCAAAGCAGGGGGATGACAAATAATAAATTCATTTTAATTAACCACTTCCTTCCCGCAGGACGACTATATACGTCCTGTCTTTGAAGAGAAATAACCTTGTTATGGTAGCAGCTAGCTACCATAACCCCGGTATCCTCTTCAAGAGCCGGCGGTTCTCTTTCTCACATACGGTGTGACAGAAAGTATTGCAACGACTGCCATTTTATTCTCTAGGGTGTTAGAATAAAAAATATATATAATGTTTGGGGGTTCTAAGTAAAGGGAAGGAGATGGGCGGGCAGTGAAAACAGGCAGGGGAAGCTCCATTAGCATTGGTGGTTGTCTTGTCAACGGCCACCACAAGAGGGCGCCCGATTCCAGAAGGAACCATAGGACTGCAGAAGGCCGCAAAGCCGCGGCCTCAATTACCAGCGCGATTGCGCTGGGAGGGGGGGTGTTGTCGCACGGATACCCAAGCTGTGCCGCCCCAGGCAAATGCGACCTGGCGCCCGGGGTTTGTCAAGCCCTGCTGTAATGTTTGTTTTATTGTTAACCATCATTTGCTTAGCAGGTACACCATTGAGCTGCAGCACAGGTTTATCCATCTTGACAGCAACAGCGTTTGCTTCCACGATACATAAAGCCGTGACTCCAGCGCTGTCGGAGGTGATTTCACCACCACAGTTTAAAAAAAAAAAAAAAAAAGAAGAGCATATATGCCGAAGCATGGGGGCAGGGGTGGAGGAGCGATTTGCTCCCAACATTAGGGGCGGATTGCCCCTATGCTTTGGCATATATTTTTTTAGGCACAGATTGCAATGTTTTATTTTAAATATGTTTTATTGTATTTGCTTTGCAGGTATGGTAAGTCTTACTGTTATACTGTAATGTTAACTTTGTTTTATTGTTAACCATCATTTGCTTAGCAGATATGCCATTCGGCTGCAGCACAGGTTTATTTTTCTTGACAGCAACAGTGATTGCTCCCACGATACGGAAAGCCGTGACTCCAGCGCTGTCAGAGGCGATTTCACCACCACAGTTAAAAAAAAAAAAAATGGTGCATGTATGCCCATCATTAGAAGTGGGTGGATGAAGGGAGGTATTCTAATGGTGGGCATACCCACCGATCAATCTCTTTTTCGTTCAGCCCACAGGCTGCATGAAAAAAAGACCATTAAAATGTATGCCCAACAAGGATCAGCAACATACTGGTATGTTGCTTGAATATGAGTGGTTATACCATAATGATGCCTGCAGGTTTAGGTATCATCTTGGTATCATTCTTTTCAGCCAGTGGTCGGCTTTCATGTAAAAGCAATCCTAGCGGCCAATTAGCCTCTAGACTGCTTTTATAAGTAATGGGAGGGAAAGTCTTCCATGGTTTTCTCGGGCTCTCCTGTCCCAACAGGGAACCTGAGAATGCAGCCGGTGGTTCAGCCAGCTGACCATAGAGCTGATCAGAGACCAGAACGGCTCCTATCATCTCTATGGCCTAAGAAACCGGAAGCTACAAGAATTTTGTGACTTTGGTTTCGCCGGATATAAACAGCGCCTTTGGGAAATTGGCAAAGCATTTTATCACACCGATCTTGGTGTGGTCAGATGCTTTGAGGGCAAAGGAGAGATCTAGACCCCAATTACCCCAAATTTTTTCAAAAAAGAGTACCTGTCACTAACTATTGCTATCATAGGGGATATTTACATTCCCTGAGATAACAATTAAAATGGTTAAAAAAAAAAAAAGTGAAAGGAACAGTTTAAAAATATAATAAAAAAGCAAAATAATTTAAAAAATAAAAAAAAGCACCCCTGTCCCCCCGTGCTCACGCGTAAAGGCGAACGCAAGCGTCGGTCTGGTGTCATATGTAAACAGCATATGCACCATGCATGTGAGGTAATACCGCGAAGGTCAGATCGAGGGCAGTAATTTTAGCCGCAGACCTCCCCTGTAAATCTAAAATGGTAACCTGTAGAGGCTTTTAAAGGCCATTAAAAATGTATGTAGTTTGTCACCGCTGCACGTTTGTGCGCAATTTTAAAGCATGTCGTGTTTGGTATCCATGTACTCGGCATAAGATCATCTTTTTTTTATTTCATCAAATATTTGGGCAATATAGTGTGTTTTAGTGCATAAAAAGAAAATTGCTACACCCACCAATTTGTAGGGCCTTTGCTTTGGGGGTTCAAAGTAATTTTCTTGCAAAAAAAAAAAAAAATATTTTTTCATGTTAACAAAAAGTGTCAGAAAGGGCTTTGTCTTCAAGTGGTTAGAAGAGTGGGTGATGTGTGACATAAGCTTCTAAATGTTGTGCATAAAATGCCAGGAGAGTTTAACCCCCCCCCAAATTACCCCTTTTTGGAAAGTAGACACCCCAAGCTATTTGCTGAGAAGCATGTTGAGTCCACGGAATATTTTCTATTTTGTAACAAGTTTCTGTAAAATTATACTTTTTTTTTTTTTGCACAAAGTTGTCACTAAATGATATATTGTTCAAAAATGGGCATTGCTATATGTGGAATTACACCCCAAAATACATTCCGCTGCTTCTCCTGAGTATGGGGAAACCACATGTGTGGGACTTTTTGGGAGCCTAGCCGCATACAGGACCCCGAAAACCAATCACCGCCTTCAGGATTTCTAAGGGTGTAAATTTTGATTTCACTCTTCACTACCTATCACAGTTACAGAGGCCCTGAAATGTCCAGATAGCACAAACCCCCCTCAAAATGATCCCATTTTGGAAAGTAGACACCCCAAGCTATTTGCTAAGAGGCATGGTGAGTATTTTGCAGATCTCATTTATTTTTGAAAATGAAGAAAGAAAAGAAAAATGTTTTTTTTTTCTTTTTTCAATTTTCAAAACTTTGTGACAAAAAGCGAGGTCTGCAAAATACTCAACATGCCTCTCAGCAGATAGCTTGGGGTGTCCACTTTCCAAAATGGGGTCATTTGGGGGGTTTTGTGCTATCTGGGCATTTCATGGCCTCCGAAAGTGAGATAGGCAGTGAAGAGTGAAATCAAAAATTTACTCCCTTAGAAAGCCTGAAGGCAGTGATTGGTTTTCGGGCCCCGTACGCGGTTAAACTGCAAAAAAGTCTCACACGTGGTATCCCCGTACTCAGGAGAAGCAGCAGAATGTATTTTGGGGTGTAATTCCACATAACCATGGCATGTTTGAGCAATATATCATTTAGTGACAATGTTGTGTTAAAAAAAAATTTTAATTTTCCCAAAACGTGGCAAAATATAAAATATTCCATGGACTCAACATGCCTATCAGCAAACAGCTTTGGGTGTCCTTCCAAAATGGGGTAATTGGGGGTGGGGGTTGTGCTATTTTGTTATTTCATGGCCCTCGAAACTGTGATAGGTAGTGAGGAGTGAAATCAAAAATTTACACCCTTAGAAATCCTGAAGGCGGTGATTGGTTTTCGGGGCCCCCCACGCGACTAGGCTCCCAAAAAATCCCACATATGTGGTATCCCCATACTCAGGAGAAGCAGCAGAATGTATTTTGGGGTTCAATTCCACATATACCATGGCATGTGTGAGCAATATATCATTTAGTGACAACTTTGTGTAAATTTTTTCTTTTTTGTCATTTTTCAATCATTTGTGACAAAAAAATAGAATATTCAATGGGCTCAACATGCCTCTCAGCAATTTCCTTGGGGTGTCTACTTTCCAAAATGGGGTCATTTTGGGGGGGGGGGGGGGGTTGTATTGCCCTGTCATTTTAGCACCTCAAGGAATATGAGAATGAGAGGCAGTCATAAACTAAAAGCTGCGCAAATTCCAGAAAATGTACCCTGGTTTGAAGACGCTATAACTTTTGCGCAAACCAATAAATATACGCTTGACATTTTTTTTTTTTTTTTTACCAAAGACATGTGGCTGAATACATTTTGGCCTAAATGTATTACTAAAATTGAGTTTATTAAATTTTTTTTAAAACAAAAAGTAGAAAATATAATTTTTTTTTCAGAAATTTTCGGTCTTTTTCCGTTTATCTCACAAAAAAAAAATAAAAGTCGCAGAGGCAATCAAATACCATCAAAAGAAAGCAAATTTCGTTTGGGTACAACATTGCATGACCGCGCAATTACCAGTTAAAGCAGCGCAGTGCCAAATTGTAAAAAGTCCTCCGGTCAGCGGAGTTCCACACAAAAATGGAACTTCCGCTTTTCGGAACCCTCCCCCCCTCCGGTGTCACATTTGGCACCTTTCAGGGGGGAGGGGGGTGCAGATACCTGTCTAAGACAGGCATTTGCACCCACTTCTGGCATAGACTCCCATGGGAGCCTATGCCTCTTCCTGTCCCTCCGCGCTGTCTCCTGGGAAACACACAGCTCCCAGGAGAGAGCGGGGACCACTTGGGATGCGCAGCGCGACTCGCGCATGCGCAGTAGGGATCCGGGAAGTGAAGCCGCAACGCTTCACTTCCTGATTCCCTCACCTAGGATGGCGGCGGCAGCTGCCGAGAACCGAGCGGGTTCTCGGCGTCGCCTGCCGACATCGCTGGACCCTGGGACAGGTAAGTGGGCATGTATTAAAAGTCAGCAGCTGCAGTATTTGTAGCTGCTGGCTTTTAATATTTTTTTTTTTTTTGGCAATGTGGGTGGACCCCCGCTTTAAGCTGTCAAATCCTCCGAGGCTGAAGTGGTTAAGGACCGCCCAACACAGATATACTGCGGTAGGGCTGCCCTCCTGCGCAAAACCACGTACCGGAAAAGCGAAAGTTCCATTTTTGGGTGGAATTCCGCTTTAATAATATATATTGGCCTAAATTTTTTTTTTATTGGATGTGGTTTATAGCAGAAAGTAAAAAATATAAAAAAAAAATTTTTCACAATTGTCTTTTTTTTTTGTTTATAAATAAAAAACACAGAGGTGATCAAATACCACCAAAAGAAAGCTCTTTTTGTGGGGAAAAGAGAACATCAATTTGTTTGGGTACAGCGTCACAATTTTCAGCTAAAGTAACGCAGTGCCATATCGCAAAAAAAGGCCTGGACAGGAAGGGGGGGTGGGGTGGGGGGGTGAACCTTCCAGGGCTGAAGTGGTTAAATAAAGAATGTTGCCTACCCTCCTCCTCTTGTCCATTTTTTTTGTACCAACACTACAGGTACCCTTTATAATCAGAGGCCTGTCACCCCTCCTAGTATAAGGACTTTACATAATGTCCCCCCCCCCCCCCCAGTACAATGTGTGTTCTCAGACGGCCGCGCTCTGACAGCGCTATGTTTAGCCACCTTGTTTACTGCCCAGAAAGAATCCTGGAAAGTCCCCCTGAAAGCCGTGTAGTAAATTCTACAAACTAAGTACTAAGATACAGAGGTATTAAATGAACAGACAGACAGCACAACATGTGGACAGTGGGATTTCTCACCCTTAGAAGGCGCCAGTCATTGCACACAAATATGCTAATGTAATCTTTGCAGTCCCGTCTCTCCGCTAGAGCCATGTGCCGTCCATCCTTGGTGAAGGCTGTGCCTGTGGGTCAAAGGTCAGCAGGGGTTAGACACAAGCTAAGCACCCAACACTGTCATAAGGCGAGTAAAGCAGTAAAAAAAAAAAAAAAAAAATACCAGGAGCAGCGGCCGTCAAAGAGAAAGCCAGGAAACACTGACAAAACAAGGAGCTCTCTCTAGCAACCGAAAAGTCACTGCAGCACATGCGGTGCAAGGCGCCTTTCACATTAGAGCATCTGCAAATTTGCACGACTTTGGAGCAGGACTATGATGTGAATAGGAGGGGGGTAAAGCTTTGCCCAGAGATGGGTGTCGGGCAGACATGTGCCCAGGAGATGGGTGTCGGGCAGACACGTGCCCAGGAGATGGGCGTCGGGCAGACACGTGCCCAGGAGATGGGCGTCGGGCAGACACGTGCCCAGGAGATGTGCGTCGGGCAGACACGTGTCCAGGAGATGTGCGTCGGGCAGACACGTGCCCAGGAGATGTGCGTCGGGCAGACACGTGCCCAGAGATGGGCGTCGGGCAGACACGTGCCCAGAGATGGGCGTCGGGCAGACACGTGTCCAGGAGATGTGCGTCGGGCAGACACGTGCCCAGGAGATGTGCGTCGGGCAGACACGTGCCCAGAGATGGGCGTCGGGCAGACACGTGCCCAGAGATGGGCGTCGGGCAGACACGTGCCCAGAGATGGGCGTCGGGCAGACACGTGCCCAGAGATGGGCATCGGGCAGACACGTGCCCAGAGATGGGCATCGGGCAGACACGTGCCCAGAGATGGGCATCGGGCAGACACGTGCCCAGAGATGGGCATCGGGCAGACACGTGCCCAGAGATGGGCATCGGGCAGACACGTGCCCAGAGATGGGCATCGGGCAGACACGTGCCCAGAGATGGGCATCGGGCAGACACGTGCCCAGAGATGGGTATCAGGCTGGTTGATGGCTGGCTGGTTTGGCTTGGCAATCTCTTTGTATTTGTTTGACATACATCGCCCTTCCAGGGCTCCTTGCTGCAAAGACCAGTTATAGGTGGGAGCAGTGGCCACTTGTTTGTATCACAGTTTTAACACCCCCCCCACCCACCCCCCGACATGCAGGTATGGAGCTGTGAATCTCAGTGGTGGTAAAAATTTGTTAGCATGTCACATTTGGCAGGCATTGCTAATCGCCAAACGTGCAGCAAGTGTATGGGGCCGCACCGCTGGGCAATCACAGGGTTACATCAAGCGGAGGAGGTATAATGCCTCCCTCACCACTGCCTGTCAAATGCCCTCTGAATTTCGTTTTCCTCTTCAGAGTGCACTGAATGAACGCTACAAGTTTCCCAAACAAAGTTCATAATAAACTGCATTGCATGTACATGAATATGACAAATCTCCGACTCACCCTTCTGACAAGCTTTGGGGAACTTGATGTAGGACACGGATTTCGCACTAAGAGACCACAAGGTTATCCGCAGCTGGAGATGGAAAGAAGACGATTGTTAAGAAAATTAAAAATCGGCAAACTGCACAATAAGTATTTACCTACAAAATCCATGAAACATTCTCCACTCCTCCTAACAAGAGATGAGCAAACCCAAAACATTTACCAATAGTAAATCAATGGAAAGATTTGGGGTACACTTGCTATACTCCTGATTGCTGCTGAAGGAAAGATATAAAAAGACGCATATTATGTATATGAAAGGGATTGTAAAGGCTGAAGGTTTTTTACCTTTATGCACTGTATGCATGAAGATAAAATAAAATCTCTTCTGTGTGCAGTTCCCCCCCCCCATACTTACCTGAGCCTTATCTCAATCCATCCATGTGCATGAGAGCAGAGACTCTCTCGGCTCTCACCATCCTCATTGGCTCAGAGCCAGCAGCCAGGACCTAGGTTAGGGAAGGGAAGGGAAGAATAGGGGGTAGGGAATAATAGGGTAGGGTAGGGTAGAATAGGGTAGGGTAGGGTAGAATAGGGTAGGGTAGGGTAGAATAGGGTAGGGTAGAATAGGGTAGGGTAGGGTAGGGTAGAATAGGGTAGGTTAGAATAGGTTAGGAAAGGGAAGGTTATGGAAGGAATGGGAAGGTTAGGGTAGGGAAGGGAAGGTTAGGGTAGGGAAGGGAAGGGAAGGTTAGGGTAGGGAAGGGAAGGTTAGGGTAGGGAAGGGAAGGTTAGGATAGGGAAGGGAAGGTTAGGATAGGGAAGGGAAGGTTAGGATAGGGAAGGGAAGGTTAGGGTAGGGAAGGGAAGGTTAGGGTAGGGAAGGGAACGTTAGGTTAGGGTAGGTTATGGTAGGTAGGCTCCCCTTCAGTCCACCTGCTCTCACCTATCCATCAGAATGCATGTGCCTCCACTGTGGGGACACTTATAAGTTAGTGTTAGGGACCACAGATACCGGGGTGCCTTGACGAGGCTCTGTGGCTTATGCATGCATTTGCAAATGTGTGCAGACTAAACCCCTGCTTTTAACGCATACTAGTTGGATAGGGTAGAGTAGAGTAGGAAAGGGTAGAGTGGGATAGGGTAGAGTAGGATAGGGTAGGGTAGAGTAGGAAAGGGTAGAGTAGGAAAGGGTAGAGTGGGATAGGGTAGAGTAGGATAGGGTAGAGTAGGATAGGATAGGGCAGAGTAGGATAGGATAGGGTAGAGTAGGATAGGGTAGGGTAGGATAGGGTAGAGTAGAGTAGAGTAGGATAGGGTACAGTGGGATAGGGTAGAGTAGTGTAGGATAGGGTAGGGTAGGGTAGGATATATGGATCTGTAGCTATATATACTGTTTATAATGTAAAAGTCATCTGAAATAGACCTTGAATCAGCCTATTGTAGTTCCTGTACAGCAGTGCTCAGACTGGGAGAAGGACACAATCAGTTGTGCTGCAGTATGTATGTGTTAACAATAAGCATGTTAATACTAGGAAGGAGCAGAATGGCAGATAGAGAGATGAGCTCATCAGTCTGCAGCTTCTCCTTTCACTGTCCATGTTTATCAAGAAATAAATAAAGCTCTATTTGTGTGAAAAAAAATGATATAAATCGTCATACAAGTACAGTGTTTACATGACCGCACCATTGTCATTCAAAGTGTGACAGCGATGAAAGCTGAAAATTGGCCTGGGCAGGAATGAGACGAAAGTGCCCGATATTGAAGTGGATAAAACATTTCTGCAGGTAAGCCTGCCAAACCAATAAAGGACTGGAATCTCCCAAGCCAAGGTACCACACAGGTGGTGGAGGAGGTCCACATCTCATCTGAGGAAGACGGGCGCGGTCTGTGGAAGACGGAGGACAAGGGTGGCCAGTAGGGAGGCATTTATAAAATACATTTTTATAGCCAAAAATAAAAAATAATTTTGGGGATCTTGGATAATCTTCCACTCACAGACCTTCAAAAAAAATAGCTGTTAACAGAGCCTTGTTTCAGGCCCGTAGGCTTCTCCTGATGCAATTGAAAAGTGAAAAGTGATCGGGCTCCCAGCCACAATGAATGGTATATACCCTCAGACTTGAAAAATAATCTTCCAGCATCGAAGATGCCCGTACAAGTTTCATAGGCTCTGGGGTGACTGGCGAGCAGTACCGGGTTTAGCTCCCGTGGAATTAGTGATGGATAGAATACTGGGCTAATCATTATCTCATAGTAATGTAAGGGCTATGTAAAAGTTATTCTTCTACATTTCTGACCGAGGGTGGGAGTACTCCCATATTTCTGATATTAGGTTGAATGGTTCAGTATTGACATTTTTACATGTTTTACAAGTACCCACTGTTCTTTGATTGCGATATGCAGTATATGGCACAAAAATGCTTTGCAATTCCTTTATTGTCATGCATTTTGGCTGTGTAGGTTTTGTTTGCTTGTTAAAAATGTAATAAAAACTTTATTCCTGATTAAAAAAAAAAAAATGTACAAACCACCAAAAGAAAGCTCTATTTGTGTGAAAAAAAATTGATAAAAAAGTCATACAGGTGCAGTGTTGTATGACCGCACAATTATCATTCAAAGTGTGACAGCGCTGAAAGCTGAAAATTGGCCTGGGCAAGAATGAGGTGAAAGTGCCCGGTATTGAAGTGGACTGAAACCTCCTAAGCCAAGGTACAGCACAGATGGTGGAGGAGGTCCACAGCTCATCTGAGTAAAAGAGGAAGACGAGGGTGGCTATGGAAGGTGGAGATGGCTATGGAAGACAGGTGCATCTATGAAAGAGTGAGAAGGTAGAAGGTCTATGAAAGAGTGAGAAGGTAGAAGGTCTATTAGAAGGTCTATAAAAGAGTGAGAAGGTAGAAGTTCTATGACGGACTGAGAAGGTCTATGACGGACCGAGAAAGTCTATGACGGACCGAGAAAGTCTATGGAAGACCGAGGACGTCTATGGAAGACCGAGGACGTCTATGGAAGACCAAGGACGTCTATGGAAGACCAAGGACGTCTATGGAAGACCAAGGACGTCTATGGAAGACCGAGGACGTCTATGGAAGACCGAGGACGTCTATGGAAGACCCAGGACGTCTATGGAAGACCCAGGACGTCTATGGAAGACCCAGGACGTCTATGGAAGACCCAGGACGTCTATGGAAGACCCAGGACGTCTATGGAAGACCCAGGACGTCTATGGAAGACCCAGGACGTCTATGGAAGACCCAGGACAAGGGTGGCCAGTTGGGAGGCATTTAAAGGAATACAAACTTTGGAAAGCATTTCAGGCGTTGTTATTTTACTTATATTTTCCAACAAAGATCTTACCATTAGTTTACAAAACATATAGATAGGTCCCCTTTATGAAACTGTGCATATTGTTTATTCTATCAAAATGGACATTTTTTTTGTAGGTAAACACTACCCAAGGACAGGCCCCCTTCAAATGAGGCCAGCCTCAGCCTGCTGACATCCATGTGTCTATCCTCTGTATGTAGTCTATACATGGGGAATTGCCCGGGGTCACTGGGGAACTAATGGGAGGAAAGCAGCCCACACAGTCACCCAATCTCTACGACCTCAACAGCTGCATAGCTTGAATACCACAATTTAAACCAGACATTTCACCCAGTGCTTCCTGGTTTAGGTTTCATTAATAGGGTCCCAACCCAGGCCAGAGAGGACTATGGGAAATACCACAGGGAATCAGACCTTGAATTGTTGGGATACATTTGCTGCCCGTATTCATTGTCCTCCAATGCCAATGACATAACCTTTATTATAAGGTTAAATATAGGGTATTTTGGTACGGGACCCAAATAATAAATAACGAAATCCAGAATACATAACAGGTCAACAAGAGGTTTTTTTTTTCTCCCATTTGCTTTTAAGCTTCAAAAACCAAGAACTAAAAAAAATGTACATTATGGTGAAGCTTTAAAGTGGTATTAAACCTAAATCCAAAACTAATATATTGCAGCTTACCAATCATTAGATGCGGAGGCTGCATTCGTTTTTTTGTTTTGTTTTGTTTTGTTTTTTTAGGCCTTTTCCCCTCTGTTTTTACCTGGTAGTCTGGCCAGTAACACACCTCCTGTATTAGAGCGCCCCCCCTATCTGGATGAAGGAGCACGGGGGGGCACAGAAGACAGCAGCATTGTCAGTCATTGGGGTTCGATTTACTAGCAACTTTAGATACACCAACAAATTGAGGCCACACTGCAGCTCAAACTTTATAAATCAGTTACAGCTAACATTTTTTTTCCTTTTGGGATAAAAGGTTTTACAGAAATCAGGGGTCTCCAAACGGTCTAAACAAAGGGCCAGTTTACTGTCCTTCACACTTTAGAAGGGCTGGACTGTTGCCAGTTGGAGTAGAAAAGGTCCCGACGTGGGAAAAAATAATGCTCCATCGGTGGCACCAGCGGGAGGAAGAGTGCCCCAGCGGGAGGAACTGTGCCCCAGCGTTGGCGCCAGCGGGAGGAACTGTGCGCCAGCGGGAGGAACTGTGCCCCATCATCTGTGTCACTGGGAGGAACTGTGCCCCATCACTGGTGTCAGTGTAGGGGGGAATTATGCTCCATTGCAGGTATCAGTGGATGGAAAAAAGTACCGCAAAGACTGGATAATGGATAAAGCGCAACCTCCGTTGCTAGCTACCATAACCCCGGTATCTTCTTCAGTGAGCGGACTGGTTTCAGATAAAAGCGGTCTCTGCGGTGGATTCGCCACGAGATCACTTTTAAATCGGAGGCGGGAGAGGGGCCCCCCTCCCACTGCGGCGGAGGCGATCGGGTCCTCTCCCTGGCTTGGTATGGAGACGGGTGAGGGGAAGATGGCCCCCACCCGTCTCCATACCATTGCAGGGTGGAAGCGACGTCAAAACGTCACTTCCGCCTATAGCTCTTAAAATTTATTTATTTTTATTTTTTTTAAATGACATTTAATTATTTTTTTTATTGCATTTTAGTGTAAATATGAGATGTGAGGTCTTTTTGACCCCCA
The DNA here is from genome assembly GCA_037952925.1 of Lithobates clamitans. Taxonomy (NCBI): domain Eukaryota; kingdom Metazoa; phylum Chordata; class Amphibia; order Anura; family Ranidae; genus Lithobates; species Lithobates clamitans. Next base: position 75,661 of record JBBGZY010003411.1, on the reverse strand, counting down.
GATCTCATATTTAAGAGGTCCTGTCATGCTTTTTTTTTTTAAATTACAAGGGATGTTTATATTCCTTGTAATAGGAATAAAAGTGACATTTTTTTTTTTTTTTTTACAAGAACAGTGAAAAAATAAAAGGCAAGAAAAAAAAAAAAAAAATTTTAAAATGCACCCCGTCCCGCCGAGCCCGCGGGCAGAAACGAACGCATACGTGAGCAGCGCCCGCATATGAAAAAACAGTTTTCAAACCACACACATGAGGTATCGCTGCGATCGGTAGAGCGAGAACAATAATTCTAGCCCTAGACCTCCTCTAACTCAAAACATGCAACCTGTAGAAATTTTTTAAACGTCGCCTATGGAGATTAAAGGGTAAAAGTTTGTCGCCAGTCCACGAGCGGTCGCAATTTTGAAGCGTGACATGTTGGGGATCAATTTACTCGGTGTGACATTATCTTTCACAATATAAAAAAAAAAATGGACTAACTTTACTGTTGTCTTATAATTACATTAAAAAAAGTGTATATCTTAGATTGTAAGCTCTAAGGAGCAGGGCCCTCTGATTCCTACTGTATCAAAGTGTATTGTATTTGTACTGTCTACCCTCAAGTTGTAAAGCGCTACGTAAACTGCTGGCGCTATATAAATCCTGTATAATAATAATAATAATAATTTTTTCCAAAAAAAAGTGCGTTTGTAAAACCGCTGTGCAAATTCGGTGTGACCGTCAATTTATTCTGTAGGGTGTTAGAAAAAATATATATAATGTTTGGGGGTTTGTAAGTAATTTTCTAGCAAAAAAAAAAAAATGATTTTAACTTGTAAACACCAAATCTCAGAAAGAGGCTCGGTCCTTAAGTGGTTAACCACTTAAAGACTAAAACCTTTTTCTGACACTTGTTGGTTTCAAGTTAAAATCATTATCTTTTGCTAGAAAATTACTTAGAACCTCGAAACATTAAAATATATATATCGATTGTGATCAATGGCTTGCCGACCTCGGATTTAAAGTACAATTCTAGTATAAATTGAATAAGACTTAAAAATGCCCCCTTCCCCTCCTAACTCCTATGCTGGCTAACCTAAGAACGATGTATATGACGACCTATTTTCAGTTCGCTCCGGTCCAGTCATGTGATCCAGTTCTCCTGTGTTAGCTGCAGCTGCAAGGGAGAGTCAGGGGTGGCAACAATGGATGGGCCATTGAAGTCTATGGGTGACGTCACCACTCTGGGCTTTACCAGCTGTTGTTGAGCGCTCTCTCCTCTCCCCTGCAGCCGCCACTGGCAGACACAAAGGTTCATATGACCAGACCTGACTAAAAGTAGGTAAGTACACGCATCTTCAGCGGTGGCTTCAGCGAAGAGGAAAAAACACCAACAATGGATGGGCCACAGGAGCCTATGGTTGACCTCACTGCTCCAGAATTAAAGGGGTTGTAAACCCTTGAGGTTTTTCACCTTAAAAGGATATGTAAACTTTCCTCTTTTTTTTTTTAAACAAACATATCATACTTACCGCCTCTTCTGGTGTCCCTCGGTGGCGCGCCTGGCTCCTCCTCTGCTCAAGTGCCCCGTCGGAGAAGTGCTCTCCCTCGGGGCACCTGTGTGGGTGCTCTGCCGTGTCCTGCTGCTACGTCTATTGACACAGACAGCAGGACTTGGCTCCGCCCACCGTCTCCTGCGTCATTGGATTTGACTGATTGACAGCAGCGGGAGCCAATGTCAATCTATCCAATCCGGACCCAAAACACTGGCTGGAGCTTGTGTGCTAGTCCTCGGCGCAGGAACAATCAGGCTCAGGTAGGTAAAAGGGGGGCCCTGGGGGGCTTGTGCATTACAAGAGTTTTTCAACCCCTTGGTTGGCATCAAAGGTGAAAAATCTCCTGTGATGCAGCAGCCTCCCAGAGCCCTCCTTTTACTAGCAACGGGGGGCGAGCCCCCCAGCTCCAGCCGGTGTTTCGGGTCCTGATTGGATAGATTGATAGAAGCGCAGCTATTGGCTCCCGCTGCTGTCAATCAAATCCAATGACATGGGAGCTGGGGGGGGGGGGGCGGGGCAAGTGCTGCTGTCTGTGTCAATGGACGCAGCAGGACACGGGTGCGCGCCTGCATGCGTGCCCCAAGGGAGACCAGCTCTTCAACAGGGCACTTGAGAAGAGGACGACCCAGGAGCGCCGCTGAGGGACCCCAGAAGAGGAGGATCGGGGGCCACTCTGTGCAAAAACAACTGCATGGAGGAGGTAAGTATGACATTTTTTTTTTTTTTTGTTTTTTTTTTTAAACAAACCTTTATATATCCTTTAAGCAGCTGTGGAACGCTCTCTGCTCTCCCCTGCAGCTGCCACTGGCTGACACACAGGATTACAGGACCATAGCGGGCTAAAAGTAGGCAAGTATACACATCTTTCCAAAACAGGTTAGTCAGCATCGGTGTTAGGAGGGGGAAGGGAGCATTTTTAGGGTTATTTAGGTCTATCTCGGAATTCTACTTTAAGCTGCCATTTTCCTAAAACACCTCTGGCAATGAAACAAAAAGAATCCGATTTGCTGTCCCAGGCAACAGACACCATTCCACCCAAAGCAATCTATCCCAAAATGGATCTGCTGTGGCACATAAAACAAAAAAGGGTTAACAAGTCTTGCTCAATCCTCTAGAACTGCAGGTATCCTCATAACAATTGCCCCCCCCCCCCCCCCCCCCCAAGGAGGCTTCCAGCTGCTGCTTTGGGCAGAGAGCATATAAAGGAAGCCAGCACACTGCTAAAATAGCCTCACAAAAAAAACAGCTGAGAAATATAAAGTATTGAGACAGTAATGTGATGAACGGCCCCTTGCCACCGATCCAGCCGAGTCTCGCCGCTTGACAGCCCGCGGCAGGTGTGAGCGAATGGCGGTTTTCACCGTACAAGAGTCACTTCTACAGAACCGGGCTTCTCAAGTGACTGTCAAATTGTGTCCCAGACTTGACTGGGTCACAGGGCCCCTTTACATAGCTGCGTCTGTTAGCGTGGGATTTCGGAGGATTACTCCCTGCGCATTCCTTAACACAAAAGCATTTCGGTAGATCGGGGGGGCCCTTCACAATTACAATGGATTATTCCTGGGTGGGGGGGGGGGTGAGGCGAACAGCGGCTGCAAAGGCGGATTTGCACAGAAGGGTAATTACTGCCTTGCTGGGATGGAAAACATCCAAGTTAATTTCACGCCAAATCGGTGCCTGTCATTAATACATTAACGGTAATCAAGGCTTGCGGGGGGGGCACCACATTATGGCAACATCTGCTTCGCACGCTGGGGACGTTGTGCAGTTCGGGTCGTGAAGCACCATCCTTACACTACAGAAGGTTAAAGGTTAAAGAACCACTCCGGTCTAAACAAGAACTTATCTACCGCTACGAATGGCCGGGGTCATTTAGATCTCTAATTGGGACCTTTTAATGTTGTCTCAGTTTCAGAAACTGCAAAAAGGATGCCAATCTGTAAATCAGCAGACTTCCGATTGCAAACCCGCCCTACTTTAAAGGGAACGCATTCAAACGAATCCACGTACGCTTATCATTTGCAATTATTTACATATACGTGGGCAGCCATTTTTTTTTTTTTTTTTACACACACAAAGTCTATGCTTTAGCTGAAACCATGAAAACAATGCTCTCCCTGTGTAGCTGATATCTAGGCTCCATTCACACTTGTGCGACTTTAGAGTGCAGCTTGTTGTCCACCTGCAAAGTTGGACCCACTGTTGCATTTAAAACATTCAGGTATGACTTTACTGCAACATTTGAGGGATCACATTGAAGTCTATGGTCCTCAAGTTGCATGGAAGTCAGACCAAAGTAGTGCATGAACTACTTTGAAGTCGCTGCGACTTTAAAGTGATTGTAAATTCAGAAGGTTTTTTTTTTTTATCTTAATGCATTCTATGCATTAAAGTGGTTGTAAACCCTTACAGACCACTTTGTGCTACAGATAAGCCTATAAGGGTTACCTGTAGCTACCCAGTTTAGGAGATATCCCCTGTATTTGCATGTGCCGACGTCAATCAGCACATGCGCACTGACACAAACTGAAGCAACAGCACGTATGTTAGTGTGCCGTTACCGCACGCATGCGCGAGAGTGACGTCACCGCGGCTCCGGTGATTGCCAGGTGTTTTTTCACCTTAATGCAAAGGATGCATTAAGGTGAAAAAACACCTGGCAATCACCGACCCCCAGCCCCCCTGTTTTACTTACCTGAACCCCTTCATTCAGTCAGCGGGGACGCGCTGTCTCTCTCTCCACGGGCTACCGGCTCGATTGGATAGATCAGCAGCACTGCCATTGGCTCCTGCAGCTGTCAATCAAATCCAATGATGCAAGGTAATCCCCCAGGGGGGTTATCTGATGCGGGGCGGAGCCGTGAGAGCCGTCGAGGGACCCCAGAAGACGAGGTTCGGGGCCACTCTGTGCAAAACGAGCTGCACAGTGGAGGTAAGTATGATATGTTTGTTATTTTAAATAAATTACCCTTACAATCACTTTGAGGTGTACACTCACTACTTTACATTGTAGCAAAGTGTCATTTGTTCAGTGTTGTCACATGAAAAGCTATAATAAAACATTTACAAAAATGTAAAGGGTGTACTCACTTTTGTGAGATAGTGCACACACACGCACAAAAAAATAAAAAATAAATGTTCAAACCAAGTTACAGGGATGCCAGTGATTGATGCCTCATAAATCAATGCACAAAGAGCCCTGCGTGTGAACAATTAGATTTGGGTTATAAATCTGTCGGGTGGGTATAGCAGGCGGAATGGGTGGTGGGGGCCCCCGGAGATCAGGGGCCAGGCACTCTCAGAGGGTATCTTGGTCCGGCAGACAGGTGCTACTTTATAACCCTGGCAATTAATGAGACATTGTCATCACTGGGCGCTTCTAATCTAAAAATGTTGTACTGGGTTATCTGAGGTAATAAGAACACAGCTCTCTTACACAACTCTGCTAACACCCCGCTAACAGAAAGGAATTAACGTATGGCTCTACCGGGTGCTAAGCCATCGAGACAGTAAAAGTCATTTTAAAAAAGGGAATCCATGCTGAGAGAATTATGGACACTTCCATCGCTGACATTTCCTTCTGAAAGCACCAATTTCGGTAAATGTCGTCCCGATCCATCGGCGTTGATTTTTCCGGAGTTACGGACCTGAAGAGCTAGGCAGCCTTGGAAGTCAGAACCCCAATTCTGCATACAAAGCTCATAGCTATGTTCCTAAAGTGCTGCATAATTCAGATTTCATATTTAAAAGGGCTCAGGTATCGATGAACCCTCCTGCCTTTTATGTACCAAAAAAATAAAAAATAAAAAAACACACATAGGACCAAATGGAAAACGCAGCAAAGGCTTCTACTTGGGTCTTCAATAGAACTTGCCGCATCCAAGACGGGTGAAATGCAGTTGCAGCAAATCAACCACACTACATTTGTTGCCATAAATGGGAATCTGAAGGCAAGAAGAAAAGAGAAAAGAGAAAAGAGAAAAGAGAAAAGAGAAAAGAGAAAAGAGAAAAGAGAAAAGAGAAAAGAGAAAAAGAGAAAAGAGAAAAGAGAAAAAGAGAAAAAGAGAAAAAGAGAAAAGAGAAAAAAGAGAAAAAAGAGAAAAAAGAGAAAAAAAAAAAAGAAAATACTTGTTGTCCTTTACCACTGCCCACATCTCCACAACACTGTTCATTCTAAGCCACCAATTGGTCTGTCAGACTATATATTACTGTGTCCCCATTAGGGAAATTGACTCTCTCTATCCAGGTGACCATGGTGAATAGAGGGGAAGTCTTCTGATAGGGACCCTGTCCAACTGTATGGGAGCAAGAGATTAGGAGTCATCACTTGGGATTCTTGTGGAAGGATTCAAATGCACTAAAAGTTGGTCATGACCCTCAATAAATCTGAAGGTACTGTTATATGGACCGTGCCCCCACCATGTGGCAACAGGAAGGAGGTGGACTCCATCTGAGGCAATTCAAGGTGCTAAGCCCGCTCTTCACTGAAAATAAATAGTTGGCCAATATCAACATGGAAGAGCCGTTTAAAAGCTCCTTATTGGCGCAAGGCAACATCAGTTCAGAAGAGACGGCTTGTGAAGGAGGAGAGCAGAAGACCAAACAACACACCAAGGCCACCTCAATGGCGAAGTAGGACCACTAACTGGAAGAACATGGAAAAGAGGAAACTCAACTGGGCATGATAACTGGGAGATGGAGGGATCTCGGCTATGTTTTGCTATCAGAGATACTTATGACCTCTTACCCAAACCTCAGAAACAGAATCTGTGGTTGGGAGAAGATTTTGCCTGCTCTCCGTCAAGCACCTGTTATCATACTACCAGGTTGTGGAACAGCTTCTTTCCTCGATCTGTGCCTCTCTTGAACACTAGAGGTCTTGTGGAATAAATGGATGTTGATGATATCCTGCTCGTCAGTCCTGCCTACTTAAGCCGTCCAATCCAGAGGATCTTTGCCTTCGCCTTGATCAACATCACAGAGCCTATCTTCTGCATTCCTGTTTAAAGACTTGCTTTGCTGACATCCCTTCAGGCTCCAGATCCTGCTTGCTGTTCCACTACATTGATCCCTGACTTCTGGCTTGGCTGACTATCTGTTCCGGTTACTGAACTTTGGCTAAGTTTTGACTACGTTTGTTCTTTTTACTTTTATTATTAAACAAGTGTGATTTAACTGTACTTCTGTCTCAGTCTGATTTCATGGTTTCTGATACAACCCTAGTATTTATTACGGTATGTATGCAGTTTTTGGTTAAGTGTTTTTATGCTGGTCGTGGATTTTTTTTTTTTAAATGTGAGTGAGCTACAACTCTGTTTCATTTTGATTGCGATTGTAAAATGACAATAAATTTTCTGATTACTGACGATTTCTATTTAAGGCACATATCATCAGGACGCTGCATGAGCCTCACCAAAGCACATTACAGGAGACTCAAGAACCAGGTTCTCAAACAGCTACCATTCCTCGTCAAAGCACCATAAATGATCTTCCTCCCACAAACATCAGCAGGGGATGCCCATACCACACAGTGTGTATCAGCGCCGCCTCATCAGTGAAGGAGAAAAATTACCTGTTTGCAAATTTTTATAACAAAAAAAAAAAATTTATAGTTGAATTTCCAGTCTTTATTAGTTTATTTAGCAAAAAATAAAAACAACCAGTTGTGATTAAATATCACCAAAAGAAAGTTGTATTTGTGTGAAAAAAAAAAGATCAAAATCTAGTCTGGGTACAGTGCTGCATGACAGCACAACTGTCATTAAAAATTTGACAGCTCTGAAAGCTGTAAATTGGCTTGGGCAGGAAGTGGGGGGGGGTAAAAGTGTCTGGTTGGCAAGTGGTTAATTCCACGTGAAATAAAATTGCAAGAACGGGGTTAATATGGGCAATGAGGACACAGCTTCATAAAGGCACTCCATAGGATTTCTGCCACAGCCCATAGAAAACAAAGCTACGCATTGAAAAGCACCGCAAGTGCCAAGTGTAACTAAACAGTTGTTTTCATTCATAACATATTAGTTAAAAAAATATCATAATTGCTGCATGGTCCACCATTGTGTAAAATTCAGCGTGTCCTCATTTTCATTGTTTATGGGTAACTTTATGTTCAAGGTTTGGATACGGTTTAACCTATTTGTCACACTTTTTTTTTTTTTTTTTTTTTTTTTTATGATCAGTTGTATGTTGGAGTCCCGGGCCAAATTCCATCATACAGTATATAAAATGTAATTGCTCTGAATGGCTTGTTTATGATCTTGCCACTTGTTCTAAGTGATGGGAAGGAGAACCTGAAGACGAATGTGTTGAATCAATTTCGGTTGGATGTATGGAGTCTGCATAACCGGACCCGGGCGATGACATGCGCTGCGCTAGTCACATAAGGTCAGCTCGGAGGAGCCGGGGCGAGTTAGCGGAACATTTTTTGACAATTGTCTGGCACTGACAAGCACTCAGTAAAATGACTTTTTCATATGTCGGAGATGTACAGACTATAAACTATGTGTCCTGTTAACACTGGGGAAGTGCAGTAGCTCTTTAGAATTGTGCAGACCAGTTGTGCTTCCCTTTCCACGGTTCCCTTAATTTAATGGTTATCTGGTGGCACCTTGGGAGTTTTATAGCGGACAGCGATGAGAGATGTTCCGTATCATGTCACGGCTCATTCTGAGGTCTCTCGCTAATTGTGAGAATTGAATGTGGTGTACAAAAGACGATCTGTCCTCTTTTTTTTCTTTTTTTATGATTTCACTCTTGCTGAGAAACTGTAATGAACTTTGTAGTTTTATTATTAATGTGATGTTTAGCTGGAAGCAAACTTTGATGTGATTTTCACATCTTCATTTCCATCCTTTTTGGATATGGGGGCGCTCTATGCTCAGACTAATAGAAAATAAATAAAATAAAATAATAATAAATAGATTTATAATAATAAATAAATAATTAAAAAAAGACTTTCAATTGTGTAGCTGGACATTTGCTTTACCAAACACCCAAACTTTCTGAAATCACAATTTTTTATTTCTCAGGGCACGTTGTATTAACGTGTTTGTTACCCTGCCCAAAAAAATAAATAAAAAAGGATCCTGTTCCCTTAAGGCCCCTTTGACACCTTTCACACATTTGTGCTACCTGAAAGTTGTGTGATTTTGCCGCAATTTTGATGCGACTTTAAGCAATGCCCGTGTAATCTTGAGTTCTATGGACCTCAAATTGCATCAAAGTTGTGCAGGGACTACTTTGAAGTCGCTGAGACTTGAAGTCGCACAGATAGGAATGGTGCTCATTAGAAAACATAGGGCACAACTTATCATGTGACTTTGCAGTCCCAAGTCGCAGGACAAGTCGCACAAGCGTGAAAGGGGCCTAAAGCATTTTATACAGCACAGTGCTTGTGCTGTGTAATTTGGCTCAATGCAACACCTGAAATACCTGGCTGATCCTGCTTCAATCTGCCCTCCCCCCTGTAAACCGACCACAGTATATCATGGCTGCTGAGCCCTGACACTGTGGTCAGTTTACATGCCTCTGTCATCTGCAGCTCTCCTCTGTCCTGCAAGCAGCATCTTTGGGGCGGTGTGAGAGCGCTGTATACAGCACTCCTACAATGCCCCTGCCAACTGCAATGAAAATACCCCTGCCCTGGCCAACGCCCCTGCCCATTGTGCTGAAACGCGCTTCAGAAGTGCTGCAACACGGGAGTTTTTAACCCCTTTTTTGGGGAAAAAAACGCCCCGCTAGCAGCCGAAAAAGCGCCGCTAAAACTAGTGGCGCTTTACCGCGAACAAACGGGTGGCCCCAGTGTGAAAGGGGTCTTATAGGAAGAAAAAAAAAAAAAAAAAAAAAACAACCCCTTGAGGCCCCTTTCACACATGCTGTCCTATTAGGTCTGCCTGTCAGTTTTTCAGGCGGACCTGATCAGACGCTCCATTCACCTCTATGGAGCGACATCCGCCGCTATCTGATCCGATAAATCCAGAAGGATGGGCACCCTATTTTCCATTTGTCTGCCCGATCGGATGAAAACGGACAGGCGGATCCGTTTTCATCTGATCTCCCATAGAGGAGAGCGGGGCTCTGACAGGTCCCTCTCTGCACAGTAAGCGGAGACGGGCCTGTCACCTGCCTGCTCAGTGGAGACCAAAGGATCGATCCCCCGCTGAGCAAGGGGAGTCCATCAAAACCGACATGCCCTGTGTGAAAGGGGCCTAAAAGTAAAGCAATTTTTTTTTTTTTAAATATGATAAATGGTTAGAACTGGTGATGTCAGCATGCTCCTGATGTCACGATTTGACAAAACACATAGGGTGGAGTCTGTGACATCACCACGCAGAGCATCGCAAAGGGTTTTTTGGATCAGACTTTATTATATTAATGATATGCATATTGACTTTTAGGCCTCATGCACAGTGGGCGTTATACAAAAAGCCAGTAGCTGAAGAAAGCTGTAGCTGTAGAGGAGTTTCAGCGCCTTTGCTGTAGCGTTTGTTTTTTTTAACAAAATTATACTCCCCCAAAAGTTTATGGCTCAAAAACCCTGATAAGCGCTGAATAGCCACGTTTTCAGCGTTTAAGCTTTTTTAGAGCGTTTTTCCAGCGGAAAAACTCCCCTCAAAACCCACTAGTCCTGGGTTTCTTTTTCCAGCCAGAAAACACCCCTGCCAATAACAGCCTGTGTGCATGGACACATAGGATAACATGCTGGGGAGTTCATTGACTGCAGAAACAAACATCTGAAGCCAAAAACAGCAGCAGTAAAAATGTCCAGTGTGCATAAGGCCTTAAAAGTGATTGTAAAGGCTCATTTAAAAAAAAAAAAAAACACATGTTATACTCACCTCCTCTGTGCAGTTGGTTTTGCACAGAGCAGTCCCGATCCTCCTCTTCTCGGGTCCCTCTTTGCTGCTCCTGGCCCCTCCTTCCTATCGAGTGCCCCTCAGCCAGCAGGTTGTTACAGAGGGGACCCAAGCCGAGTCAGAGCTCTGTGTATCCATTCAGACACAGAGCCCTGACCTGGCCCCGCCCCCTCTCTCCCGATTGGCTAACTGACTGACAACTGCGGGAGCCAATAGCGCTACTGCTCTGTCTCAGCCAATCTGGAGGAGTGTCCTGGATTGCTGAGGGGATCGTGAACATTGCTGGAAAGAGAAGGGGCTCAGGTAGGCAATTAGGGGGATGCTGAGGGTGGGCTGCTACAGAAGTTTTTCTTATCTTAATGCATAGAATGCATTTCCGGCACTTTTTGTTTACAAGTTTAACTGCATTACTTTAACTGACAATTGCGCGGCCGTGCGACGCTGTACCTAAAAAAATTGGGTACAAGCGTTGGGGGAGGCGTGGCTCAGACAGAGCTTGCTGAGGCTGCTATCATCTTTGGCCTACGGTTCTGCATGATGTGCCTTGTCTGAGATATCTCTATGCTTTTCTATTATGTATGGAGTACGGACGGAGTGAGCAGAGACACAAAATTTCCTTTAGCTTCACCTCAAGTATACCTTGCAATATTATTTTGGCTTGCTGCTCAATGTCTATCTCAAGTGTTCCCTTTCAGTCAAAAACATCTGTGCGCTCCCCATCTGAGACTACTAGCCTATGTGCTGACATATATAGCCTCCAGTGTTGTGAGCTGAAGGAGGGACCACCAGAAACCTCAGTACCATGAACAAGGCTGCTGTTAGAAATCATGGGGCCCTGTACAGCCTAGCTGACAGGAACAATCTACCAAGCCTAAAAGGTGGCCCTAGACATATGAACAAACCATTCATGCAATACCTGTAAGAATAATTATTTTTTTGTGTTTTTTTTTTTTTTACAATCTTTGGTTTTTCGATTTTTTTTTTTAACAGCTCTGCGGCGGTTGATGAAATATCAGGGGTCTAAACAGACACCCAATGTCTCTCTTGAGACAGAGAAAAAGATTGAGGACAAAGATTCCTCAATTCTTTCTCTGAACTGCTAGCTGCAAACTGAATGAGTAGGAAGTGCTCTATACAGGGGTTCCCTGTTCATTCAAAAAACTGAAGCATTAGGTCCACAAGGGGAATTGGTTGCAGTAACTGTGCCCACTCATGCTGCTCTGGGCCCCCCTAACTTATGGGGCCTGGGCCCTGTACAGGAAGGCACGTGCTACCCCTTTATCAGCAGCCCTGACCATGAGGCCCGCATGCTCTTGTTCTAAAGCACACAAAGCCTCATGGGATATGCATATATAGAGCGATGGCTAGCGATTCATTGTAGGCGATTGCTGGGGATTTTATCAGCATAATGGCACGAACAAAGAAATTGCGCATTTGCACCCAGCCTAACACGTGAAGCTGCTGGAACAGGAAGTGAGTACCCTAGTACCCAAAAAGTGGTACACAGAAAAAAAAGTTAAAAAACTGACAGAGGTTACAGCCCCTTCCCTCCCATCCCCAAACCCTCAGCTAAATAAAGGTTTTGGCTGGAGTTGGTCTTTAAAGGCAGCTCAATGGTCCCTTGTCCATATTATGCTAGTTAGCCTAGTTGTGTTTCCTTAACCACTTGCCATCCAGGCCAATTCTGACATTTCTCTCCTACATGCTAGAAAATTAAATAGACCCCCCAAACATAATATATATGTATTTTTTTTAGAAGACACCCTAGAGAATAAGATGGCGGTTGTTGCAACTTTATCTAGCACGGTATTTGCGCAGCAATTTTTCAAACGCATTTTTGGGAGGAAAAAAAAAATGTTCATGCTTTAAAAAAACAAAACAAAAAAAAAAACAGTAAAGTTAGCCCAATTTCTTTTGTAAAATGTGAAAGATGAAGTTACCCCGAGTAAATAGATACCCAACATGTCACACTTAAAAATTGCACACACTCGTGGAATGGTGCCCAACCTCGGGACTTAAAAATCTCCATAGGCGACGCTTTAAACATTTTTACCGCTTACAGGTTTTGAGTTACAGAGGAGGTCTAGGGCTAGAATTATTGCTCTCTCTAATGTTCGCAGCAATACCTCACATGTGTGATTTGAACGTTTACGTATGCGTTCGCTTCTGCGTGCGAGCACACGGGGACAGGGGCACTTACATTTTTTAATTTTTTTTCTATTGTTAATTTTACTTTTATTTTTCTTTATTTTTTTTTTTTGATCACTTTTATTCCTATTACAAGGAATGTAAACATCCCTTGTAATAGGAATATGGCATGACAGGTCCTCTTTACAGTGAGATGTGGGGTCAATAAGATCCCACATCTCACCTCTAGGCTGGGAAGCCTGAAAAAAAAAAAAATGGATCCCAGCCGAGGCGGCGCCATTTGTTTGAATGCAGAGGCCGGGCGCAACGTCATAACATCGCGCCCGGCCTCCGAACCATTATAGAGACTCTGGGGACCATCTGGTCCACCGGAAAGCTCTATGTCAACATCCAGGGCCAACGGATCCGTCCTCCAACTCACCTATGGCAGGGGCAAGTCGGCAGAAGCACCGGAGGGGGACATCCCCTCTCACCACCCGTAAGAACAATCAAGCCGCTATGATCGATCTTCTGGTGTAGGGAATCGCCGGCTCTAAAGGACGATATCTGAATGATGCCTGTAGCTGCACCCATCATTCAGACATACAGCTCAATGTCAAGGACGTCATATGATGGCCGGCGGGCAGTGGCTAAAGTGATACTAAAGTCTCTTTTTTTTTTTTTTTTTTTTAAGTAAAAAATTATAAACATGTCAAACTTACCTTCTCTGTGTAATGGCTTTGCACAGAGCAGCCCCAATCCCCCTCATCTCAGGTCCTTCTTTGGTGCTCCTGGCCCCTCCCTCCTGTTGAGTGCCCCCACAGCAAGCAGCTTGCTATAGCGGCACCCGAGCTGAGCCACAGCTCCGTGTCCATTCGGAGTGGTTTGGCCACGCCCCCCTTCTCTTCTCATTGGTTGACTGACAGCAGCGGGAGCCAATGGCACGGCGCTGCTGTCTCAGCCAATGAGGGCAGCCGAGACACTCCTGCAACATCGCTGGAGAAAGATGGGGCTCAGGTAAGTATTAGGGGGGCCGCTGCACACAGAAGGTTTTTTATTTTATAGTGCAACTCCACTTTTGTTGAGAAAAAAACAAAAAACAAAACCTCTGGGTGATCTCTGTACATTGCAAGGATTATAACAAGCTTTGTTGCAGATTCCTACCTTTTTGTTATTCTGAAAAAATCCCTGTATGTTCCTCTGAGCCTCTGTTCTGAGTGGGTCTAATGGGAGTGGTTTCATAATTATCTATCAGGTGTGCACCTGCACTGCACTAATGTGGAAATCTGCTGGGCCTGCATCCCTTTAGACGTGTTCCTACAGGGTGTATCTCACCAAAAATGAAAATTTTGTTGCAGGGGATGCCTGAAATCTGATTTGTATCTTAGGCAGACTTCTGGGAAAATTGGTGAGCCAATCACACAAGCAGGAAAGGGATGTTTCTGGGGAGTGGTCAGTACACACTCTGTGTACAGAACAACTCCAGGTAGCCATATTGCAATGTATTCTCAGACACTTACAGCAGCTGCAGATTGAAAAGGAAAGGTCATTTTTAATAACATTTAATTACAATATGACTTGTGTTGCAATTGTACACGCGATATTTTTTCTTTCTTTGGCATTTTTTATTTCCCATGAAAGTGGAGTTACCCTTTAATGCATAGAATGCATTAAAGGGGTTGTAAAGGTAATAAAAAAAAAAAAAAAAAAAAATAACAAACATGTTATACTTACCTTTACTGTGCAGCTCGTTTTGCACAGAGTGGCCCCGAACCTGGTCTTCTGGGGTCCCTCGGCGGCTGTTTCAGCTCCTCCCCGCAAGAACTAACCACCTTAATGCGAGCTCCCTTGTATTGTGGTTAGTTCTTGCGGGCGCGCTCCCGTGATACAGCCGGCGGCTATAGCCGCTCACTATAAAACTCGGCCCCGCCCCCCGGTGCGCCGCATCATTGGATGTGATTGACAGCAGCGTGAGCCAATGGCTGCGCTGCTTTCAATCCATCCACTGTAGCCAATCAGCGGCCAGGCTGAGTGGCGAAATGGATGTCGGGAGAGAGCGGCTGACTTTCGAGGGGTCAGGTAAGTAAAACGGGGGGGGGGCTGGGGGCGGCGGTATTGTCGGAAGTTTTTTCACCTTAATACATAGAATGCATTAAGGTGAAAACATTTTTACCTTTACAACCCCTTTAAGATAAAAACCCTTCTGCCTTGACAACCACATTAGGGCAGGCCATAGCTGATGCAATTTTTTTTTTTCTGCAACCACGGGTAAGTGACGATGGGGGGCGAATCCCTTCCGCAGTGCTATTGTGTTCTACCGGTGGGAAACCTTCCTTGCCAGCAGAACACAATCATTACTGCTAGCGGCTATAACCGTCGGCAGTAATTGCATGCAAAAAAATCTGACAGACTACTTGTCCTGAAATCAATTGATGGATCGATTTCAGTACAACCAGCCTACCCATAGATGAATTCAAATCGATCCACCTATTGGCCGGGTTAAAACATCCAATCAGATTCAAGCTTTTGTGGAAGACTAATTAGCTGCAGCACAGACTGTCGGAGACAATAACCCCCCCCCCCCCCGCCCCAGACACTTGGATAAATGAGGCTCAGCCTAACAGGCTTTGTCTACTAAGGAATTTCCCAGTTGTTGGAGTGACATTCCAGTGTTGGACATAAGTCCTCCAGGCTCGGTTACCTGTCCGTGGGCTGTGTGCGCAGCAGATCCCTGGCAGCACGTGCTGGGTGTAGGCGGTGTGTATTTCTGGCCCGCCGTCAGAACTCCACATGACCCCCAGAAGATTTCATTAAGGTTTTGCCAGCATGGCATCTGTGTCAGGGTAGATTTACTTTCCAGCTGTAAACAGGTTGCAAAATTAACTCGTTTCAGACAGCTGCTGACTTCATGTCAGTGTCTACTCTTCTCTTACTCTCAAGTACAGTAAATCCGCAGTCCGCAGGGAGCCATCACCAAGGATAAATGGGACAGCTTCCTTCACAAGAGTTAATGCTCTCTTAAGACATAACAAAGAAGGCTCTCTCACAAAGGGCTGTGCTCATTGCCTCTCGTAGGTGACCCTGTCCCCCGACCCAACACTGCTACAAGGGGCAAGAAGCAGGATATCTAAAACAGTATCTAAGGTCAAGATCTTTTTTTTTTTACTTAGTTTTGAATAGAGTAACAATTGTTTTTCCAATTCTAACCTTTTTGGGGGGAGATCTCTCTTTACTTCCTGTTGCAGAGGTACAATATGACGTTAGGAACCTTCTCCAAAAGTAAAGGGGAATCCTTTCCAAATTTTAGGCAGTTGTCAAAACAACTTGGATGTTTAAATCCCCATAGTAAGTGGGCACTCTTGCTGTTGGGATTGATGTGGCAAAAAGCTGGTGGATAGGTACGTCTTTGGGCACCTTCCTTCATTGTTTTTTTTTTTTTGTTGACGAGTCTTCTACGTCTTCAGGGGGCTCAGCTGTGATACCTGTCAGTCTAGGTACACTCCCCTCAGTTTCATGCCCCCCCCGTTGTTGTCTTTCCTTTCTAATCCAGATCTATTTGCTGCTTTTTTTTTTCTACTGAATTTGATAGGACTTGATTGCTTGATGAAGATAGTTGCAACCCTTTACTTACATCCTCTTCAGAAGTTTGACTGTAGTTGTAGCACCAAACCTCTGCATCCCACTGCTACAGGGCTCTTCTGCTATTCTGAGCAGTCTTGAGTTGTCAATTTACTTCTTTTTTTTCTCTTTCGCAAGTTACATGTAAGAGTCCACGGCTTACTACGCATGCACCAATGGCGCGTTGCTGTAAGAGGAAATCTGTGCCAACTGAGCATGCACCAAAAGACGCCTCAAGGTGCCAACCCGCACCTGCGCAGAAGACTTGATGGAAAAGGGCAGGAAAATGCCCAGGACACACAGGAAGTGACCTCACCCTGATGGGAAAAAAGGCGGGAAAATACCCAAGAGGTGCACAGGAAGTGACATCAACCTGATAAAAAAAAGGCGGGAAAATGCCCAGGAGGCGCACAGGAAATTACCTCAAACTTCCCTATATAAGCCCAGCCCAGACACTGCCAAATTGCTGGATTATCTTCAGTCCCCCCTTGTTCCTAGTTTGCTAGTGTGTGATCTGTCTGAACCTGTTTGACTACTCTTGATTGCTGCTTGCCTTTGACCTCGGATTTGTACCTTAACCATTCTACTTCTTTGCCCCTTTTTTACTCAGCTGCCAGATTAGAACTGCCCCGGCTTGAATCTCGACCATTCTTCTGATTAGCCCTTTTATACTTCGTTGCCCAACTGGACTTGACCTCGGCTCGGATGCCGGACTAAGGCTTGCATGGTGCTCCGCACCGTTGGCACCCCTGCCACTCGGTGTCCCCACCAAGTCTTTGTCTCCATCTCCAGAGGCTTTAAAAAGGACCCGAGGTGCAAGGGAGGCCTCCCCACTACTTCGGTCTCACATCAGGTACGTGGCCCTCATGACATTTCAACACCATCTTCCTATTGTGCCGTTGTCTCTACAATGTACAGAGGTTTGACAAAAATTATGGAAACAAGTATGGTAAAAGAAGTAATTTGTTACGGAATATGGTGATGGACCACCTTTGGCATCCAAGACAGCCTGAAATTCTCCTGGGAATTGACCAATCTAAGTCTTGGATGGTAGATAATGGAATCTGAAAGATAAATGGAGGAGCTCCCACTTGCGAGGAGTTACCACTCGCTTAGGCTCTGAGGAAAGGGGTTCTCCCCAGAAACACGTCAGCCATCGCCTCATCAATTGGATGTCCAGGTCCCGATTACGTTTTGATGTCCGCTACTGCGTACCTGCAGCTATTGTTCATGTTTAACGTACTTGCTCGTTTATGAGTATCCATTTGTGGTTTTATCTTTTTAATAAACGCTTTTTGTGGTAATGCACTAGGTCGGTGCGCCCTCTTTTTCTTTTTATCCTTCTGTAGTCCATGAATACCCAATGTTCTGAAGAGGGCTGCAAGACGGCAGACATCACAGAAGCTTTTTGGCCTTATCATTGAGGTTTTAGCCACTTAAGCGCAGGTGAGAGAATTTTTTTGTAATGGAATCTGAAACCACTCTTCATGCAAAAATACGGGTCACCATCCTGCGCAATTTCCTTTTTGTCTCTTTCCATCAGTTGACCATAATCAACCGTGCTTATGCTCATCAGACAATGTTTTCCCGGAAACTGTACATGCCCTCATAATCTTTGATACTGTACCTCATGACACCACAATTAAATTGGCAAATTCAGTCACAGAGTCAGAAGCTAAAGCAGCACCAACAATTTGCCCTCTTTGAAACTCAGTAAGCTCTGACATGACTCCGTATTACTAGCAGAGCACACAGTGAGTGACGAAAGTGAGGCTTCCTACCTGTTCGCTCGGTGTCTCATCACACAGCGGAAGCAAAATAAATGTTGCATCACCTCTGCTTTCAATGTGCAACGTGTCGTCACTTTCACACCTGCAAATTATGTAGCGTTTCCATATTTTTGTCCAACCCCTGTATGCCAGCTTGGTTGTTGTAGACCATATGACCAGCTCTGGCCAGAGTGTTGTAGTTATAATGTTGAGGTAAACGTCAATATTCCATTCCCGAGCATTTTGCAGGATGCTTGTGTCCAATAATCTTCATTTATGCTCTGGAGGTTAGCTAGGGGAATGCAAAATATGTATTGAAATACTGGGAGACGCTGGATGGGGCCGGGTGTTCTTATGGTAAGGAGGAGGGGGTTGCCCCAGAGGAGGTTAGGGGACTCTGAAGCAGACTTGGTAGCCCCGTAGGGGGAAGCATTTTCCGAAGGGGACTGGCATCTCCCCAGAAAGCTTGGAGGCACTGTGGGACACTGTTAGAGGTTGGGGGGGGACTGAGGGCTCTTAGAAGGCCAAGTGGTATGGCGAAGGAGCTGCAAAGAACTGAAGGCAATTACAAGAAGTTGGGAGCATTACAGGAGCTGGGAGGTACTGTGGTAGGTTGGGGGATATGCAATTGGAGGCCCAGGAGTAGGAAGGCCATGGCCTGGTAGTTGAGAACCATAATTTTAGACAATGGTGAACTTCTAACCTTGTGGTAACCGTTTGTGAGAAGGCCTGTACCTGTGATACAGGCAGGCAGTTACTAAAGTCCAGGAAGATCAACTATAAGAGAGCTCACCAGCTCCCTTGTAGTTCATTAAGAGCTACAAGCCGTAAGCTGCAACGGAGGATGGTAGTTGTATAGTTTATTCATTCACAGAGCTGAATGAATGGACGCGGCTGAGTGGGCAGAGCCCTGCACGGCCACGCTGTTTTCAAATTGTAACAGTGGGAATGGGGAGAAGGTCCCTCGTCCGCTGTCGAAGGAAAGTGGAGGTTTTGTATGGTTGGGGGTTGGGGGGGGGGGCGAGGTGGTGTACACTAGACATGTTACATGTTAGACCCTAAATACGGGTGTAACTTGTAACGTGTTCAGAATGGTGAACTTATCCGTTAATCCCTTGGTGCTGACATAACACAAATAGGTGGCCCCACTGGGCTTTTTATCTATGGGGCCGCATATTTGCATATCTCTGCGCGTTCCCAGCACAGAGACTGAGGTCTCACCGAGAGCCCTGGGCTCCATTCGAACGATCGGGACCCAGAACATCCGATTCCGGGTCACCTGATCGCTGTGATATCACTGTGATAGTCAGAGGCTAAGTCACTGTGAAGCCCTCTCTGTGAATGGACGAGAGAGATACATTGTATCTTTTTTTCTCTTTTCTAGTTCTAGATTTAATCTAGGTCAGTGCCAGGGCGTTTGGTCAAAGGTCGAGGTTAGGATTTTTTTTTTTTAATTACAGTATCAACATCAGGAGCAGGAGAATTTAATTAGGGTTGTTCTTTGGAGGAAGGTTATGGTAGTAGCAAGAATTATACAACTAAATTTAGTCGAGCCTGCTGTTCCCATTACGTCATTTTATCGATTAACAAGCGCTTGTTTTACCTCTTCCAAAATGTGAGTGTAAATCTTTCATTTTTAATAATAAATTTTGTGTTATGCAGATTCACGCTATGTGCCTTTTTTTTATTCCTTTTTGGCCTTATATGTTTGAATCCATATGATGTTTTATATATCTTGGAGCTTCCTTTCTTGTTGACCGGTGGGTCCTTGCGAGAAGATTAATTTTATCCAGTTGTATCAACGCCTATATCCATCCGGCTCTACTATTTTTGGTGAAGAATCACCGACAAGTCTTTGATTCATATGTCCTTTTGAATCCATACTTTCCAGTAAGCCTCGGTGTTATTGGTGCCGGTGCTCCATCTCCCCTTTTAATGCACGTTCAGCGGTGGCTTGAAAATTACCATTTGGGGTGTCAAAATACATGCGTTTTGGACATTTCCATTTCATCAAACATTCTTTCTCACCCAGTGGACTTTTTTCTTTATTCATTTTTTCTATTATTGCTTTGGAGTTTATAATAAGTTGTTCACTGTACTTTGTGTGTATGGTATACATTGGTTTAATCACCTGATATCTCTGCATTTTATATGTATGGTATACATCTGTAGAATCACCTGATATCATTGCATTTATAAGTATGGTATACATTGGTTTAATCACCTGATATCATTATTTTCATATTGCTCATGTATATTGTTAGCTATATTGTTAGTTTGATATCTTCACAATTATTCTAACTTTGATACATTTAGATGTGTATCAGGTTATCTATGCACTGTATATCACCCATTTATATTTCAAATTGTTATTAGCGCTGCACCATCATTTTTCCACTTTTACTCTTTGCAATTGTCATTTGCGGTGCTGGCAGCTCCTCCCCCCCCCCCTCTTTTTTTGGACAGCGCGTTATTTAGCATATTTCTTCATAATCCACCTGGATGCACAAAGTAATTGTGATATGTTCAGTTTTACTAATACGTCAAAGTTACAAAATTGGGCTTAGGCATTAAGATTAGTTTTACCCTTAGGTGCGAAGGGGTTAAAGCGGAGCTCCACCCAAATCAGGAAGCTCTGCTTATTTGCCACCTCCCACCTCCGCTGCCACCTTTGGCACCGGAGTCCTGTCTAATAATGTTAACTTGGCATTTCAGTAACACACAGCAATGTGCGCACCGTGGTGCAGAGCCATTACTTAATAAAGGATACCCCAATGCACCATTACAGTAGCAGGCAACACACCCGCACCGCAACACACATGCCATATTTCCGCATTCTAAACTGGTATCAAACATACTTGAAGTATATTTTAACCTTCACCTTGACAAAAAAAAACAAAAAACCCATTCAGTTTAAAATAGAAAATGAAGGGGATAAAAAATAAAAAAATAAAAACGCACATTATAAATACATTTCCCCCCCCAATTTTCATAAGTGATCACATGCCCTCTGGAAGACGTCTGAAGCATTGTCCATTTAAGGATTATGGAGGCCACTGTGCTCTTAGGAACCTGAAACTTTTGTAACCTTGGCCAGATCTGTGCCTTGCCACAATTCTGTCTGAGCTCTTCAGGCAGTTCCTTTGACCTCATGATTCTCATTTGCTCTGACATGCACTGTGAGCTGTAAGGTCTTATATAGACAGGTGTGTGGCTTTCCTAATCAAGTCCAATCAGTATAATCAAACACAGCTGGACTCAAATGAAGATGTAGAACCATCTCAAGGATGATCAGAAGAAATGGACAGCACCTGAGTTAAATACATGAGTGTCACAGCAAAGGGTCTGAATACTTAGGACCATGTGATATTTCAGTTTTTCTTTTTTTAATAAATCTGCAAAAATGTCAACAATTCTGTGTTTTTCTGTCAATATGGGGTGCTGTGTGTACAATATGGGGGGCCGTGTGTACAATATGGGGCGCTGTGTGTACAATATGGGGTGCTGTGTGTACATTAATGAGGAAAAAAATGAACTTAAATGATTTTATCAAATGGCTGCAATATAACAAAGAGTGGAAATTTTAAGGGAGACTGAATACTTTCCGTCCCCACTGTATATCTCCTTTAATAGTATATATCTCCTCTAAATAATAATATATATATATATATATATATATATAAAATCTCTCCTCTAATAGTATATATCCCCTCTAATAGTATATACAGTATATCTCAACTCTAATGCCCCGTACACACGGTCGGACATTGATCGGACATTTGGACAACAAAGTCCATGGATTTTTTTCTGACGGATGTTGGCTCAAACTTGTCTTGCATACACATGGTCACACAAATGTTGTCGGAAAATCTGATCATTCTGAACGCGGTGACGTAAAACACGTACGTCGGGACTATAAACGGGGCAGTAGCCAATAGCTTTCATCTCTTTATTTATTCTGAGCATGCGTGGCACTTTGTCCGTCGGATTTGTGTACACACGATCGGAATTTCCGACAACGGATTTTGTTGTTGGAGAATTTTATATCCTGCTCTCAAACTTTGTGTGTCGGAAAATCTGATGGAAAATGTGTGATGGAGCCTACACACGGTTGGAATTTCTGACAAGGTCCTATCACACATTTTCCGTCGGGAAATCCGACTGCGTGTACAGGGCATCATAGTATATACAGTATATATCTCATCTCTCCTCTAATAATATATACAGCATATCTCTTCTCTAATAGTATATACAGTATATCTCTTCTCTAATAGTATATACAGTATGTCTGTTATTCTGAGCGTGGATTAGATATTTTCCTCCTAACCATATAGTTGGTTATTTAGATTTACCACTGCATAGAGATATTTAAGAATAAATTGCCTTTTTTTTTAAACTTTACATATTAACTAAATTATACACCACATTCTTTTTTAAAGTTATTAACCGATTAATTGAAACAATAAATTGGCCAACTAATCGATTATGAAAATAATCGTTAGTTGCAGCCCTAATCTATTTACTTGGCAGATAGTGAAAGGAGAAGCAGCACAGTGATCAGCTCATATCTGTCACTCTGCTTTCTCCTCCTATCAGGATGTGAACTAATTTGTTTTCTGTACTGCTTCTTCCTCTCACACTCCAGCCCTGCTGTACAGGAACTGTAAAAGGCTGATGCCAGGTCACATTTAGAGATTAACACCCCCCCCCCCCCATTTAAAAATATATACAATGGATGACAGAGCTGCATAATTTGTGTCTTTTATACCTGCCCAGAGTTGGGCTTTAAGTATAAAACAAACAATCGGCGTCATCTGTTAACATAACAGCTGCTCTAATCTGCCAACGTTAAGCAGCAAGTTATCATTACTCGGCACAGAAGGGTGTAGCCTGTCCAAAAATGATGCTCAATAGGAAATTAGGCAGCCTTATTAAAAAAGGAAAACTACAGCCGCTCGCTTCCGTCTGGGGGAACCCGATACCTCTGAGCCCACTGCGATTTATTTTCAGAAAGGGGAGCGAGCAGACATCAACATTTGATACCCAGTGGAGGAGGCATCAGCCCACGCTTACATGAAACTCTGTTGTGTTGAGAATGTGACGGCCATCTGGGCTCCAGCAGGAGGACACCAGCCCTGCTGAGCCCTCGTCGATCTTGCAGTGCCAGTCCGGCTGTTCCAGAGACCAGACCTGAGGAGAGAGAGAGAGGGAGATCAATGAGAGTCCGGAAAGAAACTTTCTGACCCGCAACTATGAAGGACTGGCGCTGGATCCCGCTACAGAAGTAAGTGCAAATCATACAGCAGACCTCTTTTTAACCTCTTCATACGGCTTTACCGAAATTACACCACTTGGGGGATTTGTATGAAGGACTAAGCAATTCTATTACCAAAGAAACAAAAATATATGAAAGCAACCTGCAAAGAATATTAATACTTAACCATCCCACCGAACACGCCTCTGATCTTCCATCTCGAGGAGCTACACCCACCGCCAGAATCTTCAACATCTGACACTTCCAGGTGTGTCGGATTCCTGCATCCCTTGCTGTGCACTGTGGCTCCACCAGCTGGCGACACCTCAGGGGCGTCGTGGCAAAACCAAAGAGCGGAGTGGAGTACACAAGCATCAAACGCTTCCAAAAGCGTCAGATTCTGAAGATCCTGGTGATGGGTGCACCTCTACAGAGGATCGAATAATCAGAGGCACGAGTAAAAAGGACAGGTGAGCATTAATACTTATCTTTTATCTGGATTCACTTAGAAACCCCAAACTTTAATATATAAATATATATATATAACATTTTTTTTTGTTTGTTTGTTTGTTTAGCAGAGACCCTAGAGAATAAAATTACAATTGTTGCAATTTTTTTTAATGTCACAGCAGTCTTTCAATCACAGTTTTTTGGGGAAAATCATACGCTTAAATGAATAAAGAAAAAAAAATACATAATAGTTACCCCAATTTTTTTGTATATATTTTTTTTTTAAATATTTTATGTGAAATATGATGTTACACCGAGCAAATAGATAACCAACATGTCACGTTTTAAAACTGCGCATGCTCGTGAAATGGCGACAAACTACAGTACTTAATCTCCATAGGCGATGCTTTAAACATTTTTACACGCTACCCGTTAAAGTTACAGAGGAGGTCTAGTGCTAGAATTATTGTTCTCGCTCTAATGATTGCGGCGACATCTCACATGTGTGGTTTAAACACTGTTTACAAATGTGGGAGTGACTTTCGCATGCGTTTGCATGTGAGCACACAGAGATGGGACTCTTTAAAGAAAAAAAATAAGTGATTTATTTTACTTTTTAATTTTTACGCTGTCCCTTTTTTTTGATCACTTTTATTCCTATTACAAGGAATGTTAAAGTGGAGATCCACCCAAAAGTGGAACTTTCGCTTATACGCTTCCTCCGCCCCTCCTCCGATGCCTTATTTGGCACCTTTCAGGGGGGGGGGGGTGGTTTTCCATAGGTCCCCTTCCCACTTCTGGAGACGGGGCTGTGGCCCGATCTCTTGGATATTCGGCACCTCCTCCTTCCCCCGCCGCCGGGCCAATTAGAAAGTGTAGCACACTTTGTGCATGCGCAGTAGGGAACCAGCTGTGAGTCCCCTTACCAGAAATGGGGGCAGCAGCACCCAGGAGTCGGCCTGACGATCGGCTGGGGTGCCGACATCGCGGGCTACCTGGACAAGTAAGTGCCCCAATATTAAAAGTCAGCAGCTACAGTATTTGTGGCTGCTGACTTTACATTTTTTTTTTTCACCCAGGCTGGCCCTCCTCTAACATCCCTTGTAATAGAAATAAGCATGACAGGCCCTCTTTGTTGAGAGATCTGGAGTCAAAAAGACCCCCAATCTCTCATTTACCTTTAAAAGCAAAAGAAAAAAAAAATGCCCTGGTTTTGACCAAAGAACCGAAAGTGATGTCAGACGTCGCTCCAGTCCTCCAAGGGCATAGAGACGAGTGGTAGCCATCTTGGCATCACTCAACTTCCTGTCCAGTAAACGGCCTCATCGGATCGCTCCTGGGCTTAAAAAGGTAGGTCCTGTAGGCTCCGGAAACAACTGGGAAGTGGCCTGCTGCTTCTAAAAGTGATCCCGTGGCGAATCCGATCGTGGAAGCACTTTCATCTGACACAGAACCGATCATAGTAAAAAAATGATAGCGGGGTAATTGTAGCTGGCTGCTTCCTTAACACGGGTATTAAACATCAAAGTAATGACATGTTTTTACTATAGGGCCGGTCAGCAAGTGGTTATGCACCGCCACTTTATGCTTATGAATGTTGGTTGAGGGCAACACAGTAATATCCCAATAATAATCCTTTGCAGGCTGCTTTTGGGTTGTTTTTGTTTTTTTAACAAAGTCTCTATAAAAGTACACCTTAGCTATCAGTGATGACTTTTCATTCTGTAAAAGCTCCATTCCCAGCTGTCATTCCGATTCCACCTACCCCAAGCCCTTCTCACCCACAACAGGTATGCGGATAAAGACTCATGACTTGATTACTCGATTTGCCTCAAATGCGTACTTGTTCCTGGTCAGGGACTCCGCTATTATTACAGACAGGGAGCCAGAATAACAGCCGAGCATCAGGTATTTTCAGGAGGGCAACAACGGCGCGCCCTATAGTTCTCTTAGGAAAGGTTTACGTTAAAAGTGGAGCTTAACCTCCCTGGCGGTATGATTCTTTCGGATTTTAGGTGCTGAAAGCGGTACAATTATTTTGCATGGAAATTTGGCGTTTTATATTGTAGGTCTGTAAATCTTAACAATAACGCACTTAAATCTGTCCAAACAAGAGTCTAGTAGATATCCCGGGTATGATAAAGTTTGAAACACAAAAACATAAATTATAATATAATAAATAAAACTAAATAATTTAAAAAAATAAAAATAAATAGTAATAAAATAAATTTCCCCACGATTCACTATCGCTCAATTCTGCAAGTGTTCTAATTTACTATCGCTGTTTTCTAGCTGGTCTAAAGCCACTTTTGACGTAAAGGGACACTTTTTGGTTGCTATGGACAATCTCCAGTTTCCAGGCAGAAAGAACAGTATATATCATGTAAAACTGCATGCAGGGCACTGGACAAAGCACTGGGGACAAAAGGGATGTGAAATCATTTCATACAGTACTGTAATCCATGAGTGCCCATCAGTGCCACCTATCAATGCCCATCAGTGCCACCCAATCAGTGCCCATCAGTGAAAGAGAAAACTTATTTACAAAATTTAATAAGAAAACTTATATTTTTTTCAAAATTTTCGGTCTTTTTTTATTTGTTTAGCAAAAAATTTTAAAAAAACGCAGAGGTGATCAAATACCACCAAAAGAAAACTCTATTTGTGGGAACAAAATGATAAAAATTTCATTTGGGTACAGTGTAGCATGACCGCGTAATTGTCATTCAAACTGCGACAGCGCTGAAAGGTGAAAATTGGTCTGGGCAGGAAGGTGTATAAGTGCCTGGTATTGAAGTGGTAAATTGAGTCGATTTAAAAATTGACTTGATTTTTCTGCCAGTCTAGTTTTTACAACGATTGGAGAAGCTCTCCCTACTCAGTGTAATGACAACAGTTTGACCAGACAGGAAGTGAGGAAAAATCTTCAACAGGGACACAGACAGAAATAAAAGTGCTTTGTTTTATTAGAGATGAGCGCGAACAAGAGATGAAATCTTTATGTACATGTTCACACAGATAGCCAGAGTCCGGTAAAAGCAGGTGGTTAAATGAGAAGGCACAAAGCTATTTTGGCTGTACTTCTCCTGTGGGTCAAAGGAGCACACTTAGTGCTGCATTCCTGTGATCCATATTCAGCCAACAGCGGGCTGTCAGCTGACGTCACCCTGCCAGTTCAGTCTCTAGAGAGATCCCATCTTTAACGTCGGGATCCACCCAGATGCCTGGACTGGCAGCTGGCTCAGCCTCTCAACAAGCTGCTGAGATCTTGAGCCTGACGCTCCCACCCCCTCCACAGCCCGGTACTCCAGTGAGCACTGGAGGGGCAGAGCGGAGAGACAGACTGACAGCAGCGGGGGACCAATGTTGCATCCAGCTAGGTAAGCAAGTAAGTTAATTTTTTTTTTTTTTTTTAATACCCATACTTCTTTTAAAAAAGATCAGTAGTACAGCCAAAGCTCATTTGGCTGTACTTCTCCTATGGATTACAGGAGTGCAGTTTATTCTGCACTCCTGTGACCCATTTTAAGCAGAGAAGTCCGCTCTCCGCTGATGTCAGAGTGCTGGTCCAGGCTCAACGTCAAAGACCATGGAGTCGGGATCGGCCAGATGCCTGGACTGACACCCGGCTTAGCGAGCCGCTGAGAGGCTGAGCCGGCCACTCCCTCCCCCTCCACAGCCCACGCTCCAGTGAGCGTGGGGGGGGCAAAGCAAAGAGCAGCTTACAGTCAGCTGTGAGAACCGAGCGATCAGTGGTGTTCAATCGCTCCGTTCTCAGTGTAGAGGCGCCGGGGGACAGATGCAGCATTCACCCAAGTATGAATCTGAAAAAAAAAAAAAAAATCCCATACATCTCTTTTAAGCTTCATCACTTGCTGAAACGCACCCCTAAACAAAGGCATGCAGCCTCCCAGGGCTGTGCACCCCCTGTGGCAAAAATGAAACCCTGTTACCATTGGAAGGTAGAACCACCACTGAACTTGACCAAATCAAGTCAATAGACCGCAACGCAACCGTGCGCAATTCACATGGTTGCAGCGCAGTGTTGAGGTGGTGGCCTATTATAACCAGCTGGTTGTCAACCCCTCCCCCCCCCCTCAAAAAAGAGATCCGTCGGTTATTTAGAGGGACAGCAAGGGCCGTCGCACATCTCAACAAGCCCAACAAGCCCGGCTGGTGTGCAGTGCGACCCAGCAAAGCTCAGCACAATGAACATGTGCTCAGCTTATCAGATCGTACCTTTTTTTTTTTAACTTTATTGAGATGTCACAAAGACATCTCATTAAAGTTCAATTGCCAGCTGCGTGGTGCGAGGCAGGGGATTGCATGCAGTACTTTTTATCAGTCCACTGTGCCCACACACCACCGCAATGCAGTGATGTGAACTGGGCACATAAGAGATGACGCATTTTGCCTCGTCTATTTAGTGAGACTGTGCTGGAATAGCCACCCAACGTACTCCCACAGCATCTGGTGTGAACCAGTCCTAATAGACCCCCAGATAGCCGTAACGGCTTGTTCACACCACACAGCATGCAATATTATACAGATAGCACCTGTGTGCTGCTGTATGGCAGGGGTAGGCAACCTGGGGCCTTCCAGCTGTTGTGGAACTGCATTTCCCATGAGGCATTGCAAGGCTGGCATTTACTATTACTCCCGGAGGTATGATGGGACTTGTAGTTCTGCAACAGCTGGAGGGCCACAGATTGCCTACCCCTGCTGTATGGTATAAATGTGGGCAGCAAAGCATTGTTAACAAATTGCAGTGCTTGGCTTTTTTTTTTTTTTTTTTTTTTTTTTTTTTACACCTTAATTCTTTAAAACTATGCGCTACAGCACATCGATGCATATTGTATTGCGTTTCTGTGTTTTGCAAAGCATTTCTAAAACATAAAAAACACCAGTTGGGCACATAGACTGCAATAGTGCATGCCGTGTCCTTGCATTCAGCCTGCGTTATTCAACACAGATGAATGTGAGTTGGGGACCTTAGATTGTAAGCTCCTTGAGGGTAGGGACTGATGTGAATGTACAATGTATATGTAAAGTGCTGTGTAAATTGATGGCGCTATAAAAGTACCTTAAATAATAATAACAATAAAAATAATAATAACCCAGCCTAACACACTCAGTCTGAAAACAGAGATTCTAATCCTTCCACACTCCATCCCAAAAAAAAAAAAAAAAAAGTTTTGGTTGGAAAAAATTGCTTTTCATAAAAGTATTGCCAGCGATGTTGATAAATATGAATGCAAAGCATACCTGTACAGAGAATGTGGCCTCTCCCTTATGTATAACCCTCCCCTTTAACTAAATAATGAACATTTCTTCATCAAAATATGAACTTCATGTTTCCAAATATATGTACTTTTGTTATTTTTGCATGAAATGGGTCTCTATGGCGCATGTTAAAGGTTTGCAAAATTGTAAATTTTTTTTCCCCCCATCAAACGTCATTTTATCTTCACCTGATATGACTAAATCCGCAAAGAAGTTAATAATTAACTTCAGTTGAAAGCTGGCGATATTCTATTCTACAGACCCAAGCGATCATTTATATAAAAAAGAACAGTTTAGAGGATTGTTGGTTGCTCCAGACTTTAACCACTTGCCCTCCGGAAGATTTACCCCCCCCCCCTTTATGTCCAGGCCATTATTTGTTTTTTGGCATTGGGCTACTTTAACTGACAATTGCGCGGTCATGTAACGCTGTAGACAAACGAAACATGTATGTATTTTTCTTCACACAAATAGAGCTTTCTTTTGCTGGTATTTTAGCATCACCATGGGGTTACTGTTTATAGATAGATAGATAGATAGATAGATACACACACACACACACACATATATATATATACCGTATATATACACACACACACACACACATACACAAAAAAAGGGGCCACATTTTTATTGTTATACTTATATCTGCTATAAAACATATCAAATAAAAAAAAGAAAATAATTTCTTCATAAATTTAGACCAATATGTATTCTGCTACATATTTTTGGTAAAAAAAATAAAATATCAATAAAAGTATATTGATTGCTATTCGTGAAAGTTCTAGCGGCTACAAACTGTGGGATATATACTGGAATTCTTTTTTATTTTTATACTACCGACTTATAGCGGGACTGCGATATCGACAGTCTGACATGAACTGTCACTGTATTAAGGACACTGGCTGGGAAGGGGTTAACATCAGGGGCGATCAAAGGGCTAAATGTGTGCCTAACCAGTGTTTGTGTGTACTGTGTGGTGCTTTCACATGGCCATACATTATACAATTTTCTTATTCAATGTCCTTCAGAGTCATCTTGAACTATGTAGTGCAAGGGCCTGTCTGATTGCATACAAACTGAAAGTGTTTAGGTGTGACCTCAGATTATATGGTTTTGGTAAATATAAAGAAAATTTTACAAGAAAATTGTATAGTGTATGGCCAGCCTTGGGATGTGCTGGGCTTTTTTATTCCCTGCTTTGCAGGGAAACAAAAGCCGCCAGATACCTGCTAACAGCTTTCTCCTCACCGATCGGCAGGTACCGGCGGTCAATCATGGTCCGGCACCAGTTGATCGGCTTGTGCTGTGACCATTCACAGGACAGCTGGTGCGCGCCCCTCACCCGGAAGTGCCGGATCACGTACTACATAGAGAGCCACTCTGCCTCCATACTCATACGTGAGGCTGGCAGCAGGCGGTTAATAGGACAAAGAGGAGGGGAGAAACACTTCTATGCCTCACGCCAAGCAGAGCCAAGAGAGGTTTAGAGTGAAAAACACATAAAATGAATCTTTACTTTACACTATATGGCAAAACGTTTGTGGACACCTGACTATCACACCCATATGAGCTTGTTGGACATCCAATTCCAAAGTACTTGTGTCGGATGAGGAGACCTGGCTCACATTCACATCGTACTTCATCCCAGAGATGTTCAGTAGGGTTGAGGCGAAGTCTCTGAGCAGGACACTTGGGTTCCTCCACACCAAACATCTTTATGGATGGTGTTCAGCAGGGGTGAGGTCAAGGTTCTGAGTAGGTCTTTCAGACCAACCTCATCAAACCATGTCTTTATGGAGCTGGCTTTGTGGGCCGGGGCACAGTCATGCTGATACAGAAAAGGGCCTTCACCAAACTGTGACCAGAACATTGAAGAGCACAACTGTCTATTAACAATACCCTTCTCTGGAAACACTTGAACTCAATCGCTTGGACCATATAGGGCAAGCCTAATGATCAGGTGTTCAGAACTATTGGCCACATAGTGTATTTACTATTAAATAAAATTAATGTTGATTAAAGTTGTGTTTTGGATTGGGTCACCTAACATTGGATTTGTAGGATTCTTAGTTGACAAACTGGGTTGGCACGCTCCATACAGAGATACAGCCTCACCTATAAAACAGATCTATGAGAGGACTTTAATGAACTGCAAAAATAATACATGGGGTAAACTAACCCAACCCTGGAGAAAGGTTTAGTGCATCTGAAATAACGTGTTAACTGAAAAATGTCCAGATTAACCATGTGCCGACCGCAATACGCAAACATACTTTGCGGTTTGCAAGTGGTTTACTGGGGGGTTATGGCTGAAGATATCAGCCACCACCTTGGTACTGTTCTTTTCTGCAGGCGGCCGACCTTCTCATGAAACTGGTCCGAGTCTTGAGCTGCTGGAACGGTTTCCAAAATGACAGGAGGGGACATTCCTTCACCCCCCCCCCCCCACGCCGGCGTTTATCGGGTTTGCTTTTTCTGCCAGTTTGCCAAAGAAACGATCCAGCAGTGCAGCCAGCTGCTCCCATAGGCGATCAAAGAGTTAAACTTTCTTTGATCGACTTTATGGCCTTGGAGGACTGGAGAGACGTCTGGTCCAGGCTGGAATAAAATAAAAGATCACATTTTTTTTGGATCTTTGGCTTTTAAAAAAGGTAAAGAGGAGATTTGGGGTCTTTTTGATCCAATATCTCTCCATAAAGAGGCCCTGTCATCCTTCTTTATATTACAAGGGATGTTTACATTCATTGTAATAGGAATAAATGTGATTTAAAAAAAAAAAAAAAAAAAAAAAAAAAAAAAAAAGGGGGACAGTGTTAAAATATAAGAAAAAATTTAAAGCCCCCCCCCCCATTCATTCGTGCACAAAAGGGAAACTTCTCTATATACTGCTGCCAGAGAGAGCGGGGGGGGGGGAGAAGGTCAGCGGGCAGTGACTGAAGCATTGGGAACATTACAAGTTCCACCCCAAGATCAGGTGGACCATGTAACCTGTTCCTAAAAGGTGACCTTATTCTTTAAGCTTTAACAGTAAAATCTGGAAACCAATTGGTTACTACGCACAGCTGCTGCAGCTTTAGTAAATCTCTCCCCATAGTGCCTACATAGTGTTCAGATTAGGATCCAAAGCCACTTATGTGCGCACATACAGGTGACAGATTCCTGGTGGGATCACACACATGGCTTCAGATCCTGGTCTGAACGCTCCCGAGCTCATCACTGGCCCTACAGTGCCTTGAAAAAGTATTCATACCCCTTGAAAATTTTCCACATTTTGTCATGTTACAACCAAAAACGTAAATGTATTTTATTGGGATTTTATGTGATAGAACAACACAAAGTGGCACATAATTGTGAAGTGGAAGGAAAATTATAAATTATACAAATAAATATGTGAAAAGTGTGGTGTACATTTGTATGGCGCCCCCCGGAGTCAATACTTTGTAGAACCGCCTTTCTCTGCAATTACAGCTGCAAGTCTTTTTGGGGATGTCTCTACCAGCTTTGCACATCTAGACAGACATCTTTGCCCATTCTTCTATGTAAAATATCTCAAGCTCTGTCAGATTGGATGGAGAGCGTCTGAACAGCAATTTTCAAGTCTTGCCACAGATTCTCAATGTGATTTAGGTCTGGACTGTGACTGGGTCATTCTAACACATGAATATGCTTTGATCTAAACCATTCCATTGTAGCTCTGGCTGTATGTTTCGGGTCGTTGTCCTGCTGGAAGGTGAACCTCCGCCCCAGTCTCAAGTCTTTTGCAGACTCTAATGCCTCATACACACGATCGCACATTCCGACAACAAAATCCATGTTTTTTTTCCAACAGATGTTGGCTCAAACTTGTCTTGCATACAGACGGTCACAAAGTTGAGCCAAGAAAAATGAAGTTCAATAGCCAGTGCTGCTCTTCTGCTTGATTCCGAGCATGCGTGGCACTTTGTGCGTCGGAATTGTGTACACAGGATCAGAATTTCCGACAACAGATTTTGTTGTTGGAAAATTTGAGATCCAGATCTCGAAATTTTGTGCAACGGAAATTCCGATGGAAAATGTCCGATGGAGCCTACACACGGTCCGAATTTCCAAAAAAAAGCTCCCATCTAACAATTTCCGGTGGAAAATACGACTATGTGCACGAGGCATAACAGGTTTTCTTCTAAGATTGTCCTGTATTTGGCTCCATCCATCTTCCCATCAACTCTGACCAGCTTCCATGTCCCTGCTGAAGAAAAGCATCCCCACAACATGATGCCACCACCACCATGTTTCACGG
Source organism: Lithobates clamitans (assembly GCA_037952925.1). Classification (NCBI taxonomy): domain Eukaryota; kingdom Metazoa; phylum Chordata; class Amphibia; order Anura; family Ranidae; genus Lithobates; species Lithobates clamitans. The sequence continues at coordinate 42,493 of JBBGZY010003411.1, read as the reverse complement.
TGGGGATGGTGTGTTCAGGGTGATGTGCAGTGTTAGTTTTCCACCACACATAGCGTTTTGCTTTTAGGCCAAACAGTAAAATTTTGGTCTCATCTGACCAGAGCACCTTCTTCCACATGTTTGCTGTGTCACCCACATAGCTCCTTGCAAACAGGACTTCTTATGACTTTGTTTCACCAATGTCTTTCTTCTTGTCCCTCCATAAAGGTCAGATTTGTGGAGAACACGACTAATAGTTGTCCTGTGGACAGATTCTCCCACCTGAGCTGTGGATCTCTGCAGCTCCTCCAGAGTTACCATGGACCTCTTGGCTCTTCTGTGATTAATGCTCTCCTTGCCCAGGCCGGTCAGTTTAGGTGGACGGCCATGTCTTGGTAGGTTTGCAGTTGTGCCATACTCTTTCCATTTTCCGATGATGGATTGAACAGAGCTCCGTGAGATGTTCAAAGCTTGGGAAATTTATTTTATAACCTAACCCTGCTTTATACTTCTCCACAACTTTATCCCTGACCTGTCTGATGTGTTCCTTGGCCTCATGATGCCGTTTGTTCACTAAGGTTCACTAACAAACCTCTGAGGGCTTCACAGAACAGCTGTATTTACACTGAGATGAAATTACACACAGGTGGACTCCATTTAATAATCACGTGACTTCTGAAAGCAATTGGTTCCACTAGATTTTAGTTAGGGGTATTAGAGTGAGGCTGGGTTCACACTAGAGCACGGAGTGGCTCACAGCAGAGGGTCCGGTGCGTCACTATTCACCAGTTAAGGGTCTAACTTCCGCCTAACTTTTTGACTGAATCTGGGCCTGAAAAAGACCAAAAGACGCACAGGGCTCCTGTGCAAATAGCACCAGAGCTGCTCCAGAGATGTGTCAACCGGCTCCATAGAGAGCCAGCCACAAGCTCCTGCTATACGAATTGGATGCGGGGAAACCAGCCTAAAAGGGGGCTGAATACAAATGCACACCACACTTTTCACATATTTATTTGTAAAAAAAAAAAAAAAATTGAAAGCCATTTATCATTTTCCTACCACTTCACAACTGGGAGGTTGATTTACCAAGGACAAATATACTGTGCACTTGAAAGTGCAGTTGCTCTTGATCTAAGGGGAAGCTCTGAAATGAGGAGAGTCCTGCTAAATTCTATCATCCAATCAAGTGCAAGCAAAAATGCTTTTTTTTGTTTTCTTTGCATGCTCCCCTCAGATCTAGAGTAGTAAATCAACCCCTATGTGCCACTTTGTGTTGGTCTATCACATAAAATCCCAATGAAATACATTTACATTTTTGGTTATAACGTGATAAAACGTTGAAGATTTCAAGGGGTATGAATACTTTTTCAAGGCACTGTAAGAAACTGATCTTTCTGGCTGAGCAGTTCATCTCTCCGGCAGCCTTCTAATGGGACAATAAAAGGAAAAAAAAAAAAAAAAAAAAAAATCAAACCAAATAGTTACCATAATTTTCCGTTCCTGGCGCCAATCCACGGAAACATACTACATGCATTCTGCCTTGCTGGCGCCAGGAAAACCGAATCCTCAATTCTACAGAATGAGCAAGGTGCCAATAAGAAATAACCTGACCCAGGGAATGGCAGAGTGATCATACCAAGTCATAACTGCTTGCCGACCAGCGCACGACGATGTACGTTGGCACAAGTGCACTGCTGGGCAAATGGGCGTACCTATACGTTCCCTTTAAGACGCGGCTTAGTGGGCGTACGCCCACCGCGTACTCCGTGAGTTTGCCCGCGGGTCCCGCAGACTCGATGTCCGCTGGGGGGTCGCGATCGTGACACGAAATAGGCAGAACAGGGAGATGCCTTTGTAAACAAGGCATTTCCCTGTTCTGCCTAGCAACAAGACAGAGATCACTGCTCCCTGTCATCGGGAGCAGTGATCTCTGTCATCTTGTAGTGAGCCCACCCCACCCCCCCACACACACCCAGTTACAATCACTCCCTAGGACACACTTAACACCTTGATTGCCACCGCAATGTTGCAGTCACTATAAAAAATTTTTTTTTAAAAACGCAGATCGCTGCCATTACTAATAAAAAAAATTAATAATAAAATTGCCATAAAACTATCCCCTATAACTTTTGCAAACTAATCAATATAAGCTTATTGCGATTTTTTTTACCAAAAATATGTAGAAGAATACATATCGGCCTAAACTGATGAAGAAATTTGTGTGTGTATATATATATATATATATATATATATATATATATATATACACATACACACATATACACACACACACACACACACACACACACAGTATATATATATTTTTTTGGGGATATTATAGCAAAAAATAAAAAATATTGCTTTTTTTCCCCAAAATTGTCGCTCTTTTTTGTTTATAGGGGAAAAAAAATTTAAAAAACGCAGGAGGTGATCAAATACCACCAAAAGAAAGCTTTATTTGTGAGAAAAAAGGGACATCAATTTTGTTTTGGTGTAACGTCGCATGACTGCGCAATTGTCAGTTAAAGCGACGCAGTGCTGTATCGCAAAAAGTGCTCTGGTCAGGAAGGGGGCAAATTCTTCCGGGGCTGAAGTGGTTACAGAATGGTGATCACAATACGCTTTGTCTGTAAAAATGTTTTATTTTTTTTTAAACTGTATAGATTGCACTCTGGTTCTCATTCAGAGTTGTGAGAAAATACCGCATGTTGCATCTTTCAAGAAGTGTAAACTTTGCAGGGAATAAAATGCTTGGAAAAAACATAAAAGCACGTTAGACATGCGCCCTTTTGCATTTTGTGAGCGTGTGTTAGCGAGGCGACAATCTCCCGATGTAAATGCCTCATAGACACGTGTTCACACTTCAAGCAATCAGGCAGTTTGGCAATTCTCCCTTCTGCTTGTCTCTGCATATAAAACAGATAGACAGAAGTGACCCTGCACTCCCCCCCCCCCCCCCATACCGGCCCACAAGTAGTAAGTGAGATCTCCTGGCATGGACTGAGGAGCAGGGGTGTGTGCGATCGCTGGGTGACCAGAGGATCGTCTTAAGGGATAAATTCACTTTAATACAACCTCACATGCTCCCTTCCCCCCCAGCTTTGGCAACAATAATAAACTCCTTTAAAGTGAACCTGTATTTCACTTCTACCTTAGGAACGGACACCACAAGATGCCTGCCATTACCTTTATTGGCCAGAAATTATTTATTTCTGGAGATTTTGTTTGATTTCAATAAAAGTAAAAACCTGAAACAAAAATCAGGGGGGGGGGGGGGGGGGACACAGAAGAAGCTCTTTTGGCTGTACCTCTCCTAAATGTCACAGGAGTGCACTTCGTTCTGCACTCCTGTCACATGTTCTCAGGCAACAGCAAGCCAAAAGTCCACTGTTGGCTGATGTGACAGAGCCAGTCCAAGATCCCAAGTTTCATTTCAGGACCCTCCCAGAAGGCTCAGAGACTGAGACCGCTGCTCCCACCCCCCTCCACAGCCTGGCACTCCAGAATATGCTGGAGGGGGCAGAGCAGAGAGCCAGAGACTGACAGTCACCCCTCTGTGTGCTCAGTGAGGACCAAGAGCTGAGCAATCAGCAGTCTTTGATCCCTCAGTTCTCAGTCTTAAGAAGGCTGACCATTACATGCATGTCTCCCGCAGGCACGACGGCACTGTCTCCCGCAGGCACGACGGCACTGTCTCCCGCAGGCACGACGGCACTGTCTCCCGCAGGCACGACGGGACTTGTAATCCTGCTACAGCATGAAGGCTAGAATCGCCATCTGCTTTTTATGGTTCTCCACTTTCCTGCTGCAGATTTTCCTTCTGTGCGCTCTTCTTGTTCTGGTTGACACTCTGCTGAGACAGCACCCTGCCAGCCAGTGCGAGGAGATAACACCTCCTCCTCCCTCCATTATAGAAACGTATCTTATCTTGAAGGCCTCCGACTTTTGCATGCATAAAAGGATAATCTTGCTTCTTCCCAGTACATCCCCAGGCAGTATTTGTAGTCCTACAACAGTTGGAGAGACACCACCAGCCACCTACCTGTACCATCCCCCTCTTGTACATGGCGCACAGGATGAACATGGAGTCTGAAGACCACTCCACATGCTGGATCTGGTCCAGACAGGTGTAGAGCTGTAGAATTTGCAGGGTGCTGACATCACGGATGACCAGTCTGTACTGCACACAGGAGGCCTGCGGAGGAGAACAATGAGCGGATTATTTCATTACACCCGGACACATCAATACCTGAATAGGAAGGTCAGGACTGTCCACCTCCACAACTGAACTCCAGGAGTAATCTATTCATAAAATGTATATTGAGCAAGCCTATGATCATTCATAGGTCCCGCCTGGAGGGTTGCGGGGGGGTTCAAAATCGCTGTAATAGTCCGATCTGCATACAGGAAGGGCTTTCCTGTGCCGCTGCCTTGTCAGAATTGGCGAACCGTCAGATTAGGTAACGTACTGTCAGCTGCGCACGCGTTCCACCGCTACAAGGTTTACTCATCTGACAGAACACCTGCAGTCAGAATGCGGCAGCGGACATCTTACTACACCCAGCTACACCTTGAATTTTAGAGTAATTTTAGCAATAAAGTGAATGTACATAAATATAGTATATCGACATTTGTAATGCTGTTTGGATGTTTAATTTTCTTCTATTTTTTTTTCTTTAAATCAAATACTTTTTATTGAAACAAACTCTTCATTTTACATTTTATACATCACATAGAGAACAATAAAAATACAATCCCCCCCCCCCTCACATTCCCATGTCACACAAACTCATTCCCTTCTCTCTACCCTCCCCACACAACTCCACCTTCATTAGAATTGGGGTTATTCCACCTCTAACCCTCGTTTCCACACTTTCTCATATTTCTTAATGTTACCCCTCTTGCTATAGGTACTTTTTTTCTTTCCAAATAGTGTCCTTCGTCACCATCATCCATTCTTCTACGGTCGGAGGGGCTTTCACCTGCCACTTCTGTGCAATCAGCTTCCTTGTTTGATACAGACATCGAATTATTAGCGGTCCGTGTATCTCCTAACCCGCCATTCCCTTCCACTAATCCCAAGATGCATGTCTTAGCCTCCAAGTCTAGGGATGTCCCCAAATACGGAATTTATTTTATCCACTATTTTACTCCAATATCTATGCAACTTGGGACATCTCCAGACCACATGCACCAAATCGCCCATCACATCCTCGCACCTTGGGCACTTCACGTCTGGACTTCTTCCAAACTTAAACAATTTTCAGAGGGTGTATAATATGATCTATGCAACAAAAATAAATGGGATACAATCTGTGAGGGGGACAGTAAGACCTCTGGCCCCAATGCCAGTATTCTGCTCCATTGCTCCTCGGTTATTCGCCCAATATCCCCTCCTCCCATTTAGATTTAATAGGGAGTCCCCCATCACCCTCCAGTTCAGCCCTGCTTATGCACCCATACAGGTCAGAAACCAGCCCTTTGGACGTCCCGCGTTAGAGGGCATCTCACTCCACTCCACCGCCCTTCCCCCAAACTGTGCGTCCAGGGTATGTCTGACCGCAGGTATCTGTAAAAAGACCTATTTGGGACTGCACATTCCTCCCTTATCTCCGGAGATGTTTTCAACCTACCAGCGCTATACAGTTGGGCCAGACAGTGAATGCCACTTCATTCCCATTCCTCGATTTTCCCCATTGCCATTAATTCCTTTAAGTTCTTATTGTCCCACGGGGGAGGGGGGGGGGATTCAGAGGAGCCGCCATAGCCCAATGGGGCCCGACGGTTTCCCAGCTTTTTACCATCAGTTGAGCCGTAGGGCACCTAGAGCTGAAGAAGTCCGCTTCGACTGCCTCTACCACGGTGTCAGGACTAGTATCTTCCAACCACCAACTTCCTTCCTGCATCCCTCTCTACCGGCAGGTTGCACCCTCTCATATGCTGCATCTGTGCAGCTAGAAAATAGTTTCTTGGATTCGGCAAGGCTAGTGTCCCCCCCCGCCCCCCCAACTCCTCTCTCGGCAGTTGCAACGCCCGCAAGCGGATTCTGGACACTCTGCTCTTCCAGATCAGCTCTCCACAAATACTGTCCAATTTTTTAAGCCAATGTTTTGGAATCCAGACTGGAGAGTTGAGTAGCACATACAGAATCTGTTACATTGGATGTTTAATTTTGAAAGCCTAAAGGTTTAGTGCTGAGGAGTGCTGGGTGTACCAACATGGCCTCCGCCAACATTCCTCCTGCTGGGTGTACCAACATGGCCTCCGCCAACCTTCCTACTGCTGGGTGTACCAACATGGCCTCCGCCAACCTTCCTACTGCTGGGTGTACCAACATGGCCTCCGCCAACCTTCCTACTGCTAGGTGTACCAACATGGCCTCCGCCAACCTTCCTACTGCTAGGTGTACCAACATGGCCTCCGCCAACCTTCCTACTGCTAGGTGTACCAACATGGCCTCCGCCAACCTTCCTACTGCTAGGTGTACCAACATGGCCTCCGCCAACCTTCCTACTGCTAGGTGTACCAACATGGCCTCCGCCAACCTTCCTACTGCTAGGTGTACCAACATGGCCTCCGCCAACCTTCCTACTGCTAGGTGTACCAACATGGCCTCCGCCAACCTTCCTACTGCTAGGTGTACCAACATGGCCTCCGCCAACCTTCCTACTGCTGGGTGTACCAACATGGCCTCCGCCAACCTTCCTACTGCTGGGTGTACCAACATGGCCTCCGCCAACCTTCCTACTGCTGGGTGTACCAACATGGCCTCCGCCACCCTTCCTACTGCTGGGTGTACCAACATGGCCTCCGCCACCCTTCCTACTGCTGGGTGTACCAACATGGCCTCCGCCACCCTTCCTACTGCTGGGTGTACCAACATGGCCTCCGCCACCCTTCCTACTGCTGGGTGTACCAACATGGCCTCCGCCACCCTTCCTACTGCTGGGTGTACCAACATGGCCTCCGCCACCCTTCCTACTGCTGGGTGTACCAACATGGCCTCCGCCACCCTTCCTACTGCTGGGTGTACCAACATGGCCTCCGCCACCCTTCCTACTGCTGGGTGTACCAACATGGCCTCCGCCACCCTTCCTACTGCTGGGTGTACCAACATGGCCTCCGCCACCCTTCCTACTGCTGGGTGTACCAACATGGCCTCCGCCACCCTTCCTACTGCTGGGTGTACCAACATGGCCTCCGCCACCCTTCCTACTGCTGGGTGTACCAACATGGCCTCCGCCACCCTTCCTACTGCTGGGTGTACCAACATGGCCTCCGCCACCCTTCCTACTGCTGGGTGTACCAACATGGCCTCCGCCACCCTTCCTACTGCTGGGTGTATCAACATGGCCTCCGCCACCCTTCCTACTGCTGGGTGTACCAACATGGCCTCCGCCACCCTTCCTACTGCTGGGTGTACCAACATGGCCTCCGCCACCCTTCCTACTGCTGGGTGTACCAACATGGCCTCCGCCACCCTTCCTACTGCTGGGTGTACCAACATGGCCTCCGCCACCTTCCTACTGCTGGGTGTACCAACATGGCCTCCGCCACCTTCCTACTGCTGGGTGTACCAACATGGCCTCCGCCACCCTTCCTACTGCTGGGTGTACCAACATGGCCTCCGCCACCTCCCTCCTGCTGGGTGTACCAACATGGCCTCCGCCAACCTTCCTACTGCTGGGTGTACCAACATGGCCTCCGCCACCCTTCCTACTGCTGGGTGTACCAACATGGCCTCCGCCAACCTTCCTACTGCTGGGTGTACCAACATGGCCTCCGCCACCTTCCTACTGCTGGCGTCCAAACAGCATCACAGGGGTCAATACACTATATTTATTCATATACACTCACTTTATTGCTAAAATGACTGTGAAATTCAAGATGCAGCTGGGTGTAGCAAGATGTCTGCTGCCGCTTATCATTGCAGGTGTTCTGTCAGATGAGCAAACAGTGGAACGCATGCGCAGCTGACAGAAACGTCACTTCCGTTACCTAATCGGATGGAACACCGGTGAGGCTGGAGCGACTTCCTGCTATGTCCTCTGTGTTTTTATCAATGAATACAAGGTGATCTCTGATTAGATGAGATGGAGAGGAGGGGCCAATGACATCAAGGGGGGGGGCAGGGGATTTAATTGCAAAGACACAAGAAGCAGCGCTCTGAGAACCTCCAATGTAGTAGTTGATCACTGGAACCTCCACCTCAGGTTCAGACCTCCCACTCGTCACAACACTTGGATAATAGTAAATTGGAGGAACCGGAACTCTGAAATCCATCCTTATTCTTTATTCAGGTAAAATCAAGTTACAAGGAAACTGCTGTCCTGTTTGGAGGAGTAGCCTTCTTCCCAGCCCGGGGATTTCATTATTCTATCACTACTTGGAGTAAAGGCTTTACTGATCTCAGAATCCCACCCACAGTGGTCCCTATGGGGCTGCTGGTGAGCGGCAGAGTCAGGCACTGAATGGGATTCAATAATGCATTTGCAGCACCCAATTCACTGAAACCTCGTGACAGCGACAGTTATGGGGGAGGTTTTATTGACAGCACTTTCCCGACAATGGCTGCAACAAACGAACAAAAACAAAAATACTGCCAGTTCTGAGCTAAGAAACACCAGGGTGCCGTCAGTCTCACTGGTTGCTAGGACGCTGTCAGTCTTAATAGCATCACTGGTTGCTAGGACGCCACTGGCCTCCCAGCATCACCGGTCGCTAGGTTGATGTCAGCCTCACAGCTTCACTGGTTGCTAGGACACCATTAGCCTTACAGCATCACTGGTTGCTACACTGCTGTCAGCCTCAACAACATCACGGGTTTGCTAGGACACCACTGGGCTCCCAGCATCACCAGTTGCTAGACTGCTGTCAGCCTCAATAGCATCACTGGTTGCTAGGATGCCACTGGGCTCCCAGCATCACTGGTTGTTAGGACGCTGTTAGCCTCAACAGCATCACCGATTGTTGGGAGGCTGTCAGCTTTAACAGCATCACTAGTTGCTAGGACACCACTTGTCTCCCAGCATCACCAGTTGCTAGGTTGCCGTCAGCCTCACTGGTTGCTAGGGCACCACTGGCCTGCCAGCATCATCGGTTGCTACACTGCTGTCAGCCTCAACATCATGGGTTTGCTAGGACACCACGGGGCTCCCAGCATCACCGGTTGCTAGGACGCTGTTAGCCTCAACAGCATCACCGGTTGCTAGGATGCCACAGGGCTCCCTGCATCACCGGTTGCAAGGACGCCACTGGCCTCCCAGCATCACTGGTTGCTAGACTGCTGTCAGCCTCAACAGCATCACCGGTTGCTAGGACACTGTTAGCATCAACAGCATCACCGATTGTTGGGAAGCTGTCAGCCTCAACAGCATCACCGGTTGCTAGGACACTGTTAGCCACAACAGCATCACCGTTTGCTAGGACACCACTGGCCTCCCAGCATCACCGGTTGCTAGGACACCACTGGCCTCCCAGCATCACCGGTTGCTAGACTGCTGTCAGCCTCAATAGCATCATTGGTTGCTAGGATGCCACTGGGCTCCCAGCATCACCAGTCGCTAGGTTGCCATCAGCCTCACTGGTTGCTAGGACACCATTAGCCTTACAGCATCACCGGTTGCTAAGACGCCACTGGCCTCATGGCATCACTGGTTGGTAGAACGGTATTAGCATCACTGGTTGCTAGGATACCGTCAGCCTCTTAGCTTTACTGGTTGCTAGGACACCGTCAGACTCACAGCATCACCGGTTGCTAGGCCCGTTCAAAACACACAAGAAGAGCGCGGCGCCCCATTATTATCCATGCAGAGCATCGCACCTGACATGGCGGAGGACACCGGGGGAGGGGGGGGCGCCGGTCACAACGAATAACGATCACCACATCCCAGCCGTGTGAATGAGGGCAGAGCGCCCCCCGGGGGTGACACCCTCCCCTCCCCCATCTATAGGGGACTGTGCTGTGTACACTCCGGAGCCGGGAGACAGCGCAGGAGGTCACAGTAATGTCCAATAGGGTTCCTGTCCCCCCCCTCATAACACCCGGAGCCCAGCCAATCCCCTCCCCGCACACTCACCAGATACTTCCCGTTGGGGGAGAACCGGCACAGCTGATTGGACAGTTTGAACACCTCAGAGAAGTTCATGTCTCTCCTCTTCACCTCATCCAGCAGAATCCATCACCGGAGAGGAGGGGGGCGGGGCACGTACACGTTAAGGGAATTACGGAAGGACGCTGGCGACGTGGGCGGGCCGTATGCTAATCAGCTCTCGCGCAGTGAAGGGAGAGGGGGCGTGACCTATGCAATGACGGCGGCCGCAGAGGGGGTGGGGCGGGGTTATGGCGTGTGGCGAGCAGGTGGTGGGGGCGGAGCCGAGGCGGGATTGGCGGCCCGAGGCGGCGGGAGAGGAGAGAGGCGGGAAGGGAGGCGGGAGACGGAGGACTGTATCCCGGGCTGCTTCCCGGGTGGAGTGTGTCCCCCTCCCCCCACCAGACACGGAGACCCCGAGACCTCACCGAGAGAAAGTGATTCCTGTCACCATGGAAACCGCTTCATTATATACCTGACAGGGGGGGCGGGGTCCATTGCTGACCGGGAGAGTCCACTACTGACAGAGGGGGAGTCCAATACTGACAGCGGGAAGAGTCCAATACTGACAGGAGGGGGGTCTAATACTTTTTAACTCTACCCAAAACTTAAAAAAAATAGTAATAATAAAATTTCTATGAAATTTATAAATTAAAAAAATTATATTTTTCTTCTATTCTGCATAGATTTTAAAAAAGTACTGGAAATTAAAAAATACATTGTATCCTATAATTTCCCTTCTATAAAATTACATTTCTACTACAAAAGTAAGACAAAATTATTTCTAATTTTAAAAACAACGTTTTTTTGTGTATTTTTTTTTTTTACTGCAACACTGAAAAAAAAACAAACACAAAACTAACAACAAAAAAATGTAAAAAAATTGGAATTGCTGAGGGAAGTAAGGAAATAATTAGAGATAACTAAAAGAATAAATAGGAATGCATTTATTTATTAAATTTTGCACATTTTTTTAAAGAAAAAAAAATAATAAGAGAGAAAAGGTAACAAGAAACATAATAGCTAAAGGGGCTAATTAAGTCTGACTAGTGTTAACTAAAGGGTTAATAGAAACTTTTTTTTTTAATTTTGCGATTTTTAAAAAATAAAATAAAAACATTAAATATTGGGTAAAAAAAATCGAGATAAAAAAACTGAAAAATAATAGCTAAGGGGTAAAGGGGATCATTAGGGTTGATTAGGGAAAACTGAAGGGTAATAAAAGAATGTAGTTTATTTTTTTATTTTGCACATTTTAAAAAAAAATAAAAAAACGTTAAATATTGGTAAACAATTCAAGATAAAAAAAAAATAACTGAAAAATAATAGCTAAGGGGTAAAGGGGATCATTAGGGCTGATTAGGGGCAACTTAGGGGTAATAAAAGAATGTAGTTTATTTTTTTTATTTTGCACATTTTTAAAAAAAGTAAAAAAAACATTAAATATTGGTAAACAATTCAAGATAAAAAATAACTGAAAAATAATAGCTAAGGGGTAAAGGGGATCATTAGGGATGATTAGGGGCAACTGAGGGTTAATAAAAGAATGTCGTTTATTTTTTTTATTTTGCACATCAGCATTAAAATAGCTAATGGGAGGAAATAATTAATTAGCACTGAGTTAATAAAAGGTTACATAGGAACACAACTTCATAAAAAGAACTCTTCAATTTTGCACATCTTTTCTTATACAAAACTGAAGAATTATAAATTTTAATAGTGAAAAAATAGTATCTTCCATCTTGCTTGAGGTAATTGTAAATAAAATAAAAAAAAAAAAAAAGTATCACAGACAGTACTCAACTGTTTCTGGTGAAAAAATAGAAATGTAAAACAAAACAGCAGAAAAAAAAATTGCAAGAAGTAGATTAATTGCAAATAGTGAGTAGGAGATTATTTATTATTATTATACAGGATTTATTATGCGCCAACAGTCTGCGCAGCACTTTACAATGTAGAGGGGGGGACCGTACAATTACAATACAATTACAATACAGAAGGAATAGGAGGGTCTTGCTCATGGAGCTTACAATCTAAAGGGAGGAGGAAGTCGTTAAGGCTGATTAGGATTAACAAGGGGTTAATAAAGAGGTGATGGGGATACTTTTATTGTTTTGTTTTATTTATTTAAAAAATAAAATTATTATATTAATATAATTATTTATACATTTTATTTTATTTTTTTCTGTTTTGCGCAGGTTTTTTTTTTTTTTTTTTTGTTATGTGAAAAAAAAAACACTGAGAAATAAAACAAAAAACAAAATAGCACACAAAAATAAAAATGAAAAAAAAAAACTGCAGAAAAAAAACGTCTAAAAGAAGTCTGAGTTAATCAGGTCTGATTGGGATTAATAAAGGGTTACATAAGAATCTATTTTCCTTTTAAAAAAAAAAAAATCGAATTTTGCATATTTTTTTATGAGACACTGAAAAAGGTAAATATTATTGGTTTAAAAAAAAAATAGAATTGTAAAAAATTAGCAGAAAAAATAATAAGTAAGGGCAAGAAAATAGGAGATAATTAGGGCTGATTATGGTTAACAGAGGTTAAATAAGGAATACATTTTTTTTTTAATTCAAAATTAACAAAATGCAAAACTAATGATGTATTAAAAATAAAAATAGAAATGAAAAACAAAAACAGTAGAAAAATAATAGCTACAGGGAGGAAGGAGATAATTAGGACTCATTAGGTAAAAACTGGGTTAAATAGAGATGTAGAGTTACATATAAATAGGGTTAATGGGTAACTCCACTTTCATGGAAAAAAAATATAGCAAATAAAAAAAATAATATAGCTTTTATACAATTGCTACACAAGTCATGTTGTATTTGAATGTCATTAAAAATGACCTTTCCTTTTCAATCTGCAGCCGCTGTAACTTTCTGTGAAATGCAATATGGCCACCTGGGGGCGCTCTGTACACAGATGGTATACAGAACACCCCCCAGAAATGTAATTTCCTGCTTGTGTGATTGGCTCACTGATTTTCCCAGAAGTCTGCGCTAAGATACAAATCAGTTGGGCATCCCCTGCAGCAAAAATGTCATTTTTGGTGAGATACTCTTAAAGAGAAATCATATCTAGAGGGAAGCAGACCCTGCCTCATTAGAGCCCTGCAGGTGCAGTAGCTGATTGCTAATTATGAAACCACTCACATACAGATGCACTTTGGACATGGACACAGACAAACACACAGGGATTTCTTCAGAATAACGAAAGGTAGGAATCTGCAACAAAGTTTGGCAAAATCCCTGTAATGTATATAGATCACACAGAAGGGAGGGTTTTTTTCTCAACAAAAGTGGAGTTACACTTTAAATAGAAATGAATAGGGGGGGGGATTCATCAAAAGCTGAGCAGACAGAATCTGCAGCAGCCGTGCGTGGCAACCAATCAGCTTCTATCCTTTATTTTCAAAACTTAACTGAGCAAGCTGGAGACAAAAGCTGATTGGTTGCCATGCACAGCTGCACCAGATTCTGTCTGCGCAGGGAGACAACTTGCAATTTTTCTAATATTATTATTATTACAGAGCCTTGCACGTTGAAATGGAAATATTTTAAATTTGACATCTAATATATTTACTATTTCACTTACATTATTGGACCAAGACATTTGTGTTTTATTAACCACTTACCACCCGGGCCGATTCTGACACCTCTCTCCTACATGTAAAAATCAACTTTTTTACTAGAAAATCACTTAGAACCCCTAAACATGTTTTATATATATATATATATATATATATATATATATATATATATATATATATATATTGTTTTTTTGTTTTTTTAGAAGAAGCCATATAGAATAAAATTAGAGCTGCACGATCCTGGCTAAAATGAGAATCACAATTTTTTTAAAGATCACGGTTCTTATGGCGTAACATTATCTTTCACATTTTCCAAAAAAATTGGGCTAACTTTACTGTTTCGGGTTTTTTTTCAAATTGCATTTGAAAGACCGCTGCCCAAATACAGTGTGACATAAAATATTGCAACAACCGCCATTTTATTCTCTAGGGTCTCTGCTAATATATATATATATATATATATATATATATATATATATATATATATACATATATATTATATACTGTATATACAATGTTTGGGGTGCTAAGTAATTTTTCTAGCAAAAATACAGATTTTACCTTGTAAGCAACAAGTGTCAAAAAAGGTTTAGTCTTCAAGTGGTTAAACTGACCTCATTTACAGACCGAAGTTCATTCCTTTGATCTAAAAGAACTAAATGTTACAATGTTTCTCTTTAGCGATGTTGTGAGGAACTTGGCAGGCTGCTTGTTTTTTTTTTTTTTTTTTTTTTTTTTACAGCTGTCGACATGAGCAGAGAACTCTCTGCGCTGAATTAAGGAAATGCTTTATTAAGATCGGGAGGGGGATAGAATCGCGATCTTGATTCTTTAACGATTAATCGTGCAGCTCTAAATAAAATGATAACAAAACACAATATAATATCAAATTCTTTGTAAAACATAAAAGATGATGTTACGCCGAGTAAATAGATACCTAACATGTCAGGCTTTATTGCGCATGCCTGTGGAATGGCGGCAAACTATTGCACTTAAAATTCACCATAGGCGACGCTTTAAACGCCCTTTACAGGTTACCGGTTTAGAGTTACACAGGAGGTCCGGTGCTAGAATTATTGCTCTCGCTCTGACGTTCACGACAATACCTCACATGTGTGGTGCGATCACCGTGTACATATGTGTGCGGGTGTAACGTATGTGTTTGCGCACAAGCACGGGGTGGCGGGCGCACTTTACATTTTTTATTATTTATATTATCCAAAACTTTTTTTTTTCTTCCTTACACTGTCTCTAATTTTTCTTTTTTTTTTGCATTAACTTTATTGCTATCGCAAGGGATGAACAACATCCCTTCTGACAGCATGGGCCGTGACAGATCCTCTTTATGGAGAGATCTGGGGTCTATTAGAGCCACCCAAATTTCTCCTCTCGACCCCGCTGCAGCCAATCAGACACAGATCGATCTGATCGGCTGCTATCCTGGCCGATAACATCTAGGTAATCAAAGAGGCGGAACCCGGAAGTAACGATATACTCGTCGCTTCCTGTTTCCGGGGGCCACAGAAAGGGAGGAACGACGTCAGTCCACAAATACCTGTTGATCCTGCCAGTGAAGTCCATCTAAAGCAGTTTCCCGTGATGGGGTGGCAACAATACTGCACTGCTCCTGATCCCAGAGCAGAGTTGCCTTCCTCAAGTAGTGGGAGGAGATATTGCAGAGGGTGTGGCTATCAGCATTGTCATTACTGAGTCACCAGCTTGTAGCTTGTCAATCAGCCCTTGGCGACACCCAGTCCCGCCCACTGATCTCTGGATCAGCAGCACTCCCTCTGTTGCTGAATCCCTCCTGCTGTGAGCTGCAGTGTCTGGGAGGGGGAGCGCGTGAGACGCGAATGAATTACTCAGAACCCCCAAACATTATATATGTTTTTGTTTTAGCAGGGACCCTAGGGAATAAAATGGCGGTCGTTTCAATTTTTTATGTCACATGGTATTTGGACAGCAATTTTTTTTTAAGCAATTTTTTTGGGGGGTGGGGGGACAGTTTCACAAATTAAAAAAAAACAAACATTAAAGTTAGCCCAATTTTTTTGTATAATTGTGAAAGATGATGTTACGCTGAGTAAATAGATACCCAACATATCACGCTTCAAAATTGCGCACACTCGTGGAATGGCCCCAAACTTCGGTATTTAAAAATCTCCATAGGCGACGCTGTAAAATTTTTTTACAGGTTTCCCTGTTTAGAGTTACAGAGGAGGTCTAGCACTAGAATTATTGCTCTCACGCTAACGTAAGTATGCATTTGCTTCTGCGTGCGAGCACGCGGGGACGGGGGTGCTTCAATTTTTTTTTTTATTATTGTTTATTTTATTTTATTTTTTTTACACTTTCCCTTAAATTATTATTTTTTGATCACTTTTGTTCCTATTACACAAGGAATGTAAACATTCCTTGTAATAGGAATAGGGCATGACAGGTCCTCTTTACAGAGAGATGTGGGGTTTATTAAATCCCACCTCTCTCCTGTAGCTTGGAAAGACTGAGATAAAAAAAAAAAAGTGATCTCAGCCTAAGTGATTACATCTTACATACAGTCACGCCCGGCCTCCGAAGGTCATAGAGACTGCTGGGGACCACCTGGTCCGCGATATTCTCTATGGTAATCTTTTGCCGCCGGTGGATTTCACAGTTAAAGTCCAAGGCCTTATATGATGTACAGCGGACGGGAAGTGCTTAATTTTATTTTATTTTTTTTACACTGTTGCTTTAACTTTTTTTTATCACTTTTGTTGCTTTCACAAGGAATGTAAACATCCCTTGTGACAGCAATAGCCATGTGACAGGTCCTCTTTATGGAGAGATCTGGGGTCTATAAGACCCCAAATCCTTCCTCTGCCCAGATCAGCGTTTTGGAATGCATTCGATTTTTAAACAATGGCGCATAGTGCTGTCATGTCATGTTATGAACAGCTGATCAAAGCCGATCCCGCCTATGCCTGTCTGTCCAGCCAGTGGGCGGACATGGCGGCTGCTTACTTGGATCTCCCGGTGGGACAGGAGAGCCCGAGAGAGCTGCAGAAGTCGGCGAAGGGAGGGGCGGTGTCCCAGGCTGGATGTAGGGATCCTGCGGAGGAGGGTAGGCGTAGCTTTAGGCTCCGCCTCCGCAAGTTGCATTAGGTGGTCTGGACAGTCACCAGTCACTTTATGGGGGGCGCCAGTCCCTGCCCCCCCGGCCAAGTATGCCCCATAATAACACAGGCGCCAGTCCCTGCCCCCCCCCCCCCCCGCCAAAGTCCATCCCATAATAACACTAGCGGGGACATAAAAGCCACCGGCCACCAGGGACTGTTTTGCAGCAGGTGAAGAGAGGAGGGGGGGGTCTTCTTTTCATGTGGGGGGGTGGCTTTTTTGCCACCCTAGGCCTGGGCCTTGTCACCCTAGGCCAAGACACAGCACTGTTTGGGACTTGTTTGGACCGTCATAGGATCTCATTCAGACAGGAGTACATAAGGCTGGGTTCACACTTATGCAAATTGAATGTGGATTTTCCCTGCATCCAATTCGCATGACAGGAGCTTGTGACTGGCTCTCAGTGGAGCCAGTTCACACAGCTCTGGGGAGGCCGCGGAGCACACAGCAGAAGGGTCCTGTGCGTCTTTGGCTGTATTTAGGGTCCAAATTCAGGCAAAAATTCGGACCTAATTCGCCCTTGAAACGGTGAACTGGGACGCACCTGTCCCCCTGCTGCAACCCGCAGTCGCAGCATATGTGAACCCAGCCTTAAGTGGTTGTAAACCCTTCCATATACCCAGTGAAGTGGCTGGCTTCAGTTGATACACAGAGATTAAACAAATCCTCCTACATAAGTTGTACCTGTTTATCTTCTCTTCTCTACATCCATTGAATATATACAGCTTGTCTCTGAGAGTTCATAAAAAAGGAGGCGGAGGGCTGAAAGTACACACTGCAGAGCTCAGTGAGGAGAGCTCTGAAAGATGATTGGAGGGAAGGGAAGAGAAGGGGACCCCCCCTTCACACAGCTCACAGGAACAGAGCTGAGGCTGTCAATCTGCTAGAGCTCCCTCACCTGTCACCATTTTTCTTCTGTTGTCAGGAAAACTTCTCAGAAGAGACTCATTCTGATAGCAGAGGAAGGAGGCACCAGACAGAAATGACATTTAGCCCACGTTCACATCGGGTCGTCAAATCGCATGTCAAATTGCGGCGCCGCACCAATTCCCAAAAGTAGTTCCTGTACTACTTTTGGCGACTTTGGGGGTGATTTGAATAGGCATCTGTGCAGGAACCCGCACAGATGTCTGTCAAATCGATCCCGAAGTCGGACTGCATTGCCGGTTTGAAATCATGCGAGTTCAGCTGAATTTGCACAATTTTAAACCTGCCCTCAATGTGAACCTGGGCTCAGTGCTCTGGATTGAGACAAGTACACACTATAGAGGGATATGCTTTGTTCATATTTCATGTCTGAGGTTTACAACCACTTTAAGCCAACATCTGTGCGAAGGACCGTGTGTTTGATGCACAGCTGTTCTGTGCTTCTGGGTGAAGGCAGTCTCATTCATGTCTACTGGGATGCAACGATGGACAGTTTTCATTCCGGAACCCGCATCTGCCTGGCTGTCAAATTGGGGCAAGAGGATGTGTCTGTGTAGTCGCTGCATCCCAATAGACATGAATGGGACGGTCTGCAAGCAAATTCATTGAACACCTGACTGTGCATCCTGTGTGAGCAAACACAACCCTTCACAATCCTATGCAGGGCCATTTGAAGGAATTTGGGGGCCCAAAGCAAAATGGACATGGAGGCCCCACCCCACCCCCACACGCACGCAAAGCCTACAGGAATCACAGCATAGCGATACAGTTTAAGTTCACCAACACTTTATATAAACAAAGGTCTACAGTGCAAATACTGTTGTTGCATAAAATGTGCATAAAATGTGAACATTTTCAACAATTGAAGGGGAGGGAGGGGGACAGAGGCTGCGGACATACTATAGGAGGGGGACAGAGGCTGCGGACATACTACAGGAGGGGGACAGAGGCTGCGGACATACTACAGGAGGGGGACAGAGACTGCAGACATACTATAGGAGGGGGACAGAGGCTGCCTGCGGACATACTACAGGAGGGGGACAGAGACTGCGGACTTACTACAGGAGGGGGACAGAGGCTGCAGACATACTACAGGAGGGGGACAGAGACTGCAGACATACTACAGGAGGGGGACAGAGGCTTCGGACATACTACAGGAGGGGGACAGAGACTGCAGACATACTACAGGAGGGGGACAGAGACTGCAGACATACTACAGGAGGGGGACAGAGGCTGCGGATGTACTACAGGAGGGGGACAGAGGCTGCAGACATACTACAGGAGGGGGACAGAAGCTGCGGATATACTACAGGAGGGGGACAGAGACTGCAGACTTACTACAGGAGGGGGACAGAGGCTGCGGACATACTATAGGAGGGGGACAGAGGCTGCGGACATACTACAGGAGGGGGACAGAGACTGCAGACTTACTACAGGAGGGGGACAGAGGCTGCGGACATACTACAGGAGGGGGACAGAGGCTGCGGACATACTACAGGAGGGGGACAGAGGCTGTGGACATACTACAGGAGGGAGACAGAGGCTGCGGACATGATAGTATCCTCCTCACCCCCTCACAGTAGCCTCCTCCTCTGTCCATAATCATATTACAGTCTCCACACCAGTGTGTGCTGCTCCTGTGCTGCTTCCCTTTCACCTCTCCACAGTCCACAGGGCAGCACATCAGTGTCCTTCACTGTCCCCCCTGCATGCCATGGCTTCACCCCCCCTCCCCCCAGTAATGCCATGTCATCCTCTGTCGCCTGTCCCCAGACCCAGTAGTGCCAGCTGCTGTCCCCAGTAATGTCATCCTCTGCCCCAGTGTCATCCTCTGCCCCTCCCCTCGACTCCTCTGCCTACGGCGAGTGCACAAAATGTGACTGCTGTGTCTTAGCCAGGAACAAGTGTACTCTGGAATCTATTCAAAAAAATGGCGCTGGGCGGCGCCATTAAGTTACTGCGCATGCGCCGCCCAGCCAAGCAAGTACGAGCTTTACCGAGCCCGGCCGGCTTCGGAACGGCACATGCGCAGTTACATGGTTGGCTCGCGGCCATCTTTTTTACGGGCACCGCTGCTCGTAACGGACATTTACGGGCGGGCGGTTGGCGACACTGGGAAGCGGCGGCCAGTGGCACGGCTGGGGCCCCAGGCCAGCTCGGGGCCCCAAGCAATTGCTTGTTTTGCCTGTCCTGTCGCGATGGGCCCGATCCTATGCCTAAGTATGCCCCGCGTAAACAAGGCCATAAATCTGGCCAATAGCATGCATGGCCAATTTTCCTGAAAATCAAATGTTGTGCCTGAGCTAGGTCAGGTTGCTGGAACTTGGTATGCAGGACTAGAATAGGAGCTTCTCATTTATCTCAGAAGGCCCAGTCGCAGCAGAACGCAGTGCCTGCATTTTCATACATTGAGGTGCGTTATGTTAGACTTCCCATCCAAATGAATAATGGGCTGCGACTCACACAAAAAAGGTGCAGTTTTAAAAAATTGCACTGCACCGAAAAGCGTGATACTGCGGTACCAGGCGTTTTTGACTCCCACGCCTGCGTGCATTTGCAAGATGTGTGGGGGTGCCATTAGGTGTTACGCATCTGCAAAGGAGAAACTCGTTTTCGTGCGTTGCAGGAAAGCGTGCGATTTTGCATGCGTTCCTGCAATGCACTGGTGTGAACAAAGCCGAACACAAACATTATTCAGTACTGCAATGCAGTACAGCTCTGATTTCAGATGAAGTCGCACAATTCCAAAGCCGCAGTAGTGTGAACGAGAGCTGAGAAAATTGCATTGTTGGCTTTCATAGGCACATTTGGGTGTGCACCCCAAAGCTTAAACACATATGTGTGTGTGTGCATGTGTATATATACTAACTGTGTTATTTTTTACCACTTTCTTTTTTTTTTTTAATTATAACTTTTTTACTTTTTTTTTCAGAGCCCCATTAGGGGGCTTTGATAAAATATCAGGGGTCTAAACAGGGGAAATTAGGGTGAGCCCAGACATATCTGGCAGACCCTCTGAGCATGCCTATGTTGGCTTCATAGGGACAATTCATGTCAAACAGAATGACATGAGGACAATGGGGAATCAGATCACATTTTCCAGCTTGATGTTCAAATACTTTTGTTATCTACAACCCTTCTATCACCATGACTGTGTCAAAGCCTCCTGTATCTTGTAATAATGACACCACATAGGATTTCCATTATTAACACACACTGCAGTTTGACACGTTATATATTTTAATTTTATTGAATACATAAAAAAATAACAGCATAAACAAACAGAACATATTTTTTTAAAATAATAAATAAAAATATTTTTTTTTCTTAAATAATAAGGATTCAATATTTGTTTTCCTCTTCTGTGAAGAATCTGGTAATCACTAACCTGTGATATTGTAATCAGAAAACATGTCAATATAACATATTATATAACCTATCATAAAATATAATACAATAATCTGCTAGACCAATTTAAACAGATTAAACATTTTGAATAAATAATAAAAAAAAACAACATAAAATATGTTATATGATCAGTGTGAATGCAAACATTCTGTCATACTGGAATAATAATATTACATCTACCTTAGTAATGTTTATGATGTACAATCAATGCTACAGAAATATGCAACTGATCATGGTCAGATCGTAAATATTACACTGGTAATACAATTTTTAAATAAACAATACAAGGTTAACATATAAGTGATTTAAATCTAAAATAAATGAATACAAACAAACAAAAATGTGGATATATATATATATATATATATATATATATATACACACACACACATATATATAAATATATATATATATGTCCTGTATAATAGTAATAATATAATATTAATAATAACATTCGTTGTAGATCATAATGCAGATGTAATAATAATAATATTCCAGTGTGACAGATTGTTTATATTCACACTGATCATGTAACATATTTTATGATTGTTTATATTCAAACTGTTTCGTCTCTCTAAATGGGGGGGGGGGATAGAAGATTATTGTATTATATTTTATAATAGGTTATAATATTAATGTATATGAGCACAAGGAAAACATCGATCACACAGCCTGTTATCAGACAGCCCCACCTAGTATTGTACTGGAGCGGTGATCAATAAGTGTGCAAAATGTATTGCAGCAAATGCAAATATTTGTTTAATTAAAATTATTATAATACGTTCTGTTTAAAAAAAAATATATATATAGTTAATATTTTATATCTGCACAGTCAATCCCAACAGAAAATGTGCAACTCATTTGTATGTAATAATAATATAGGATAACATCGTAAATAAAACGAATTATTTTTTCTGATGAGCCATCCTTGTCAGATCAGATGAACATTTGTTATTGATAGATCAGGCTTGTTTACCAACAACAACAAAAAAAATCTGCAGGTTGATTCAATCCCTTCTCCAAAATAATAAACAAAAATAGTGCAAAAACACATTCCGTATAAAAAAAAAAAAAAAAAAAAAAAAAAGAATTAACGCTTTTCTCTCCACACCCTACTTTTTATAAGATATTATGAATAAAAAATAAAATTATAACTATATAAATGTAATTAGATATTGTATGGTATAGATAGATAGATAGATAGATAGATAGATAGATAGATAGATAGATAGATAGATAGATAGATATTGTATAATAATGTGTATTTCTGGCATAGGTCGACATTAGATAAGTAATAGCGAAGTTTTTTTCCTTCCATCACCGATATATATATATATATATATATATATATATATAAATATATTTAAATGGTATATTTTTATAGTAAGAATATTATAATAGTATATTAAGAATATAATAATATATATATATATATATATATATTAAGGATATATTTATAACATAAGTCTATAGTAAGAATATTATAATATTTGATTACGAATATAATAATATATATATATATATATATTAAGAATATATTTACAACAATATACTTATACATTAAGATTATAATAAAATATATAGATTTTGAATTTATTTATATAGTAAGAATATTATAATACTAAATTATGAACAAAATATACATATATAAGAATATAGATAATAAAGAATATAAAAGTTATCATAAAGAATTGTGTCCCCCAGCTCCTGTGCTCTTGAACTGGCTGCAGTCCAGGGTTTCAGGATCGCCAGGTAGCTGCACAGGTGAGTTCATGGACAGCAAAATCTGTGATCTTGTTGCAGCTTCAGTTAAAAAGTATTCTGACCACATTTCCGATATAGAGTCCTTCTGGTGCAAAGAAATAAAAAAAAGTAACAATTGATACATGTTGTAGTTGATACATTTCCAGAAAGTTGATACATTTGATAGAAGAGTTTATTCTTATATAGTCCTTCCAGATGAGGACGGTGCAGTCAGTTCTGTCCCCGGTCCAGTCAGCTCTGTCCCTGGTCCCTGGTGCAGCCAGCTCTGTCCCCGGTCCAGTCAGCTCTGTCCCTGGTGCAGCCAGCTCTGTCCCTGGTGCAGTCAGCTCTGTCCCTGGTGCAGTCAGCCCTGTCCCTGGTGCAGTCAGATCTGTCCCTGGTCCCTGGTTCAGTCAGCTCTGTCCCTGGTCCCTGGTTCAGTCAGATCTGTCCCTGGTGCAGTCAGATCTGTCCCTGGTCCCTGGTTCAGTCAGCTCTGTCCCTGGTCCCTGGTTCAGTCAGCTCTGTCCCTGGTTCAGTCAGATCTGTCCCTGGTGCAGTCAGCTCTGTCCCTGGTTCAGTCAGCTCTGTCCCTGGTTCAGTCAGATCTGTCCCTGGTTCAGTCAGCTCTGTCCCTGGTCCCTGGTTCAGTCAGATCTGTCCCTGGTGCAGTCAGATCTGTCCCTGGTCCCTGGTTCAGTCAGATCTGTCCCTGGTGCAATCAGCTCTGTCCCTGGTGCAGTCAGCTCTGTCCCTGGTCCCTGGTTCAGTCAGCTCTGTCCCTGGTCCCTGGTTCAGTCAGCTCTGTCCCTGGTGCAGTCAGCTCTGTCCCTTGTGCAGTCAGATCTGTCCCTGGTGCAGTCAGATCTGTCCCTTGTGCAGTCAGCTCTGTCCCTGGTCCAGTCAGCTCTGTCCCTGGTGCAGTCAGCTCTGTCCCTGGTGCAGTCAGATCTGTCCCTGGTGCAGTCAGATCTGTCCCTGGTGCAGTCAGCTCTGTCCCTGGTCCAGTCAGCTCTGTCCCTGGTCCCTGATGCAGTCAGATCTGTCCCTGGTGCAGTCAGATCTGTCCCTGGTGCAGTCAGCTCTGTCCCTGGTCCAGTCAGCTCTGTCCCTGGTCCCTGATGCAGTCAGCTCTGTCCCTGGTCCCTGGTGCAGTGAGATCTGTCCCTGGTCCCTGGTGCAGTCAGCTCTGTCCCTGGTGCAGTCAGCTCTGTCCCTGGTCCCTGGTGCAGTCAGCTCTGTCCCTGGTGTAATGAAGTCCCTGACCCCCCCAGCCTGGATTTAGTACAGTGAAGCCCGGTTAGTTTCCCGCCTGGTCTGGCCATAGAGGCGCCCAATGCCTCCCCCCTCCCCCTGGCATCTCTGACACTTCCATTCCTGCTCCCAGCCCTGTAATCTGAGCAATTCCCCCCCCCCAATCACCTCCTAGCCGGCACATCACTCCCAGCCCAGCACCAGACAGGTGTCACCTCCGGGATCCAGGCTGCCGGCCGGGGAGGGGTTAAGGGGAAGGTTTCTTTTCACTACAAGCCAAGTTGGAGTAGAATCGGTCCTGGATTAGGCTGAGCCGGGGGGGAAGGAGAGGGACCGATCACAGCTCTGGACTGGGGACCCCAACAAACCACTTTCATGCCAGTGACACCGATCAGACAGAGAGCAGTGCAGGGCACCATCAGGACAGACTGGCATCTCAGGTAGGTGACCCCTCCACTTATTATTCTGTGTCACAAAACTGTCACACAATTTATGATAGGGGGGGGGGGGCACTGAAAGGAGGTCTGACCCCCACATAGGAGCTCCGACCATGGAAGGATCTGGGTTGATCAGACTTCGGTTGCTGGTGAGTACAATGTCTATACTGGTATTCAGGGTCATATCCCAGTTTGTGTGCTGGGAGATCCGTGAGATGGACAAGGTGCTGAGATCTGAGGGGGGGAGGGGGGGGGGGTTTAGTTTTCAAGGTGCAAAAATAGTAAAACTGTGCAGAAGAGGGAGCAGATCTCTCCAGGTAGGTCAGTGTTCTGGTGTTTGGCATCATAGAAGGGGGATCCATTGGTGCTGATAGATTTGCTGGTTTATTTGTTTAACACACTGGGGGGGAAGATTTACTAAAACTGGAGAGTGCAAAATCTGGTGCAGCTGTACATGGCAGCCAATCAGCTTCCAGGTTTTACTGTTAAAGCTTAATTGAACAAACTGAAGTTAGAAGCTGATTGGCTCCCATGCACAGCTGCACCAGATTTTGCACTCTCCAGTTTTAATAAAACAACCCCCCCCCTGGTCTGTTCACAGTTTATAGTTTGATTTGGTTTTAGTGGCATTGTGTGACTTTTACTAAAATAGATATTGCTGTACAAAACAGTCTTTGATATGGTTCAATAGCATTTGATTCTTTTTATTATAATACTTAGGCATTCATTACAAATATTTGTGTGTGTGTGTGTGTATATATATATATATATATATATATATATGTGTGTGTGTGTATATATATGTATTTATTATTGTATTATAATACTTAGGCATTCATTACAAACATTTGTGTATGTATATTTATTATTAAAATATTATTATTAATATATGTTATTATTATTATTATTTTATTTTTTAAGGTTTAGGGCTCATTCACACCACAACGCATGTGTGTTGATTTTCTTATTTTTTTTTTTTTTTATATTATTATTTTATTTATTTATTTTTTTAATACATTGGTATGCATTATACATGCATTGTGTTTTTTTGTTTTGCTTTTGTAATAGAGGAATGCTGGTTGGACTATATGTAAGAAAAACAACTCAGGCGATTTTTCCATCCCTGATTGTTTTGCTTTTGTTGCATTGCATTTGTGCACATTTTAGGATTCATTCACAACACATTCATTAACACGTGCGCATTGTGGTGCTTTTTCTTCTTCCGTTTTTTTTTTTTTTTTTTTAACACGAAGTGCATTGGCTTGCATTTTACATGCATTTCTTGCATTCATTCCCCCCCCCCCCTTTTTTTTTTTTTTTTTGCCTTGCGTTTTATGCACATTTTTTTTTTTTTTTTTTTTTGCATTGCACTGAAGGTAGTGCATGCTGTACTTTTTCTTCAGCGTTGCGCAAATGCACTGCAACAGATCGCACTGGTATAAACTGCATTGGTAGGGAACTATTATTTTTTTTTTGTTAGTAGGACTGCGCTCACAAATGCACATCTGCTGTGAATGAACCCTGAATGTGTTGCACTGCGCTGAAAAAATGCAGTACATGCCGTGCTTTTTATTTATTTTTTTAGCACTCGGTAAATGCAACGCAACGTGCTGGGGTTTACTGTGAAACTAACTGCTAAGCTGCTTTCATGTGCATTTAAAAAAAAAAGTACAGCATTCTGCATTTTTTTTTTTTGCACCGGAATGCACTGCAAAGGCACATGCAAATACAAATTAGTAAAGAAAATTTTTAAATGCACATTTACATTCAGTTGATGTGCGTTTTACATGCAGTTGACACACAGTTTTCTGTCTGCGTTTGTCCTGTAAGGTCACTTCCTTCTTCTTTCTTTCCCTGGGCTTCTATGTGCACTGTGATACGCTGCACTGCAGAAAAATGCAGCACGCTGTACTATTTTTCACTGCGCTGCACTAGTGTGAACTATGCCTATAGGATAGCCTGGATATTGGACTGTCTATGCAGTTGTAGTGCAGTCAAAAATGCATGCAACTGCACCTGGTGTGAATGGGCCCTTATGCATTTTTTTAGTGCGTTTTGAGTCTTGCAGACACACACTACAGTCCATTTAACATGGTTTCCTATGGGGTTACGTTCACATCCTGTGCATTATATGGAAAGGGCCGGGGACTTTTTACTGGTTTTTGGTTCCATAGGCTTCAATGGATCAAAAAGGTGTATTGAAAAAAAAAACGCAAAATGTACCTGATATATGCAAACTGCAACCTGCCTAGGTGTGAATGGGCCCTTAGGCTTTGTTTCCACTATTGCGTCCCCAAAGTCGCGCGATTTTGCCGCGACTTGAAGCAATGCCTGTGTATTCTGGAGGTCTATGGACCTCAAGTCGCATCAAAGTCAGACCAAAGTAGTGCAGGGACTACTTTGAAGTCGCACAGATATGAACAGTACTCATTGGAAATCATGGGGTGCGACCTGTCATGCGACTTTTCAGTCCCAAATCGCATGCAAAGTCGCACTAGTGGAAACCGAGCCTTAGACAAACAGCAGCACTTACCTGCATAGGATGTCAGGCATTCAAGAGGCGATCCTGACATCTCTTGAACACCCTTTTTTTTTTTTTTCCAATCCCAAGGGGGATTTTGTAGTAAAAAAAACTGTTCTGCGAGTCGAGCATCTAGCATTAAACTGAATGGCCAAGTTTGACAGGCAGTCCCACCCTATAAGGCTGTAATGTTAGTATTTGGGTGGGCAGTCAGGGGGCAGTAAAACAATGATTCAGCCACCTGTTTTTACCACCACCCCCTGTATAATCGCAGTGGGAGCGAGCCAGCGTGCACTCGCGCCTGATACCCGGAAGTGCAGGATCACGCATACATAAGTGATCCTGCGCAGCGTGCCTGCCCTGTACAGTAGTAAAACTGCTATAGGGCGTAGGGTTGCCGCCTTTTCTTCAGGTCAAACCCGAACACTTTAGGAGCGCACAGCAATTTTTGTTTTGTAGTATAAACTATACATATATTTTGCTATTAAATAACATTTCTAATCATATGAAGTTAATAACAAGAGTCCCCCTTTACATCAGAGTCCACAGAGTTCCCCCTTTACATCAGAGTCCACAGAGTTCCCCCTTTACATCAGAGTCCACAGAGTTCCCCCTTTACATCAGAGTCCCCCCTTTACATCAGAGTCCACAGAGTCCCCCCTTTACATCAGAGTCCACAGAGTTCCCCCTTTACATCAGAGTCCACAGAGTTCCCCCTTTACATCAGAGTCCCCCCTTTACATCAGAGTCCACAGAGTCCCCCCTTTACATCAGAGTCCACAGAGTCCCCCCTTTACATCAGAGTCCACAGAGTCCCCCCTTTACATCAGAGTCCACAGAGTCCCCCCTTTACATCAGAGTCCACAGAGTCCCCCCTTTACATCAGAGTCCACAGAGTTCCCCCTTTACATCAGAGTCCACAGAGTTCCCCCTTTACATCAGAGTCCACAGAGTTCCCCCTTTACATCAGAGTCCACAGAGTTCCCCCTTTACATCAGAGTCCACAGAGTTCCCCCTTTACATCAGAGTCCGCAGAGTTCCCCCTTTACATCAGAGTCCGCAGAGTTCCCCCTTTACATCAGAGTCCGCAGAGTTCCCCCCTTTACATCAGAGTCCGCAGAGTTCCCCCTTTACATCTGAATCCGCAGAGTTCCCCCTTTACATCTGAATCCGCAGAGTTCCCCCTTTACATCTGAATCCGCAGAGTTCCCCTTTTACATCTGAATCCGCAGAGTTCCCCTTTTACATCTGAATCCGCAGAGTTCCCCTTTTACATCTGAATCCGCAGAGTTCCCCTTTTACATCTGAATCCGCAGAGTTCCCCTTTTACATCTGAATCCGCAGAGTTCCCCTTTTACATCTGAATCCGCAGAGTTCCCCTTTTACATCTGAATCCGCAGAGTTCCCCTTTTACATCTGAATCCGCAGAGTTCCCCTTTTACATCTGAATCCGCAGAGTTCCCCTTTTACATCTGAATCCGCCGAGTTCCCCTTTTACATCTGAATCCGCCGAGTTCCCCTTTTACATCTGAATCCGCAGAGTTCCCCTTTTACATCTGAATCCGCCGAGTTCCCCTTTTACATCTGAATCCGCCGAGTTCCCCTTTTAAATCTGAATCCGCAGAGTTCCCCCTTTTACATCTGAACTCAGAGTTCCCTTTCACTGTAAGGGAGAACTCTGGGGACTCTGACATAAGGGATGCTCTGGGAACCCTGATTTAAGAGGGAACACTGAGAACTCTGATGTACAGAGAGGACTCTGATGTAAGTGTGAACACTGCGGCCTCTGGTGTAAAGGGAACTCTGATGTAAGGGGTGCTCTGAGAACCCCGATTTACCTTAGTGTACTTACTCAGAGGCAGGAGAGAGAAGGAGGGAGACTTCAGTCGCAGACAGGGATGGATGGTGAGCTCACTCACCCCTTGGCAGTCAGCACCTCTCATCCAGATGTATCTGAGGCTGCTGGACTTCAAATTTCCAGCCCGTACTTTCCTTTTCTAAGGAGTGTGGGCAGACACAGAGGGGTAGAGCCGAGAGGAAGAGGTGCAGATCGAGCCCTCTCCCCTCTCCTGTCTGGGGGGGGGGATTGTTAGTGCTGGCTTTGGGTAGCATGAGACAGAGTGTAATCAACACTCCCAGCTTAGACAACTGCAGCCAGGAACCCCGCTGGGAAGCCATAGACTGGTCTGAATAATGTGTCCGGGTTTCAGGCAGCCTGAAACCCGGATGAATGATTCCATACTCCGAACTGTCCGGGTGAATCCCGGACAGGTGGCAACCCTAAGTACAGGAACCTTTTCTGAAGTCGGAGCGACTTCAGTAGTGTAAATTTAAAACGCTCTCATTGACTATAATGCAAATCTCAAAGTAAAGCGACTTGGGGCGACTTGAGGGCTCACAAGTTGGATCCCAAGTCATTGTAGTGTGAACCTACCCTAATAGGACGGTCGGCAAGTGGATATGTCAAAGATTTTGACCTGACTACAGTATTGTGGCCATCACTGAAATACTGGTTAAGCCTGTTGGAAGGACAGTTGAACCTCAATGACTCTCTTGGTTTACTATCCAGTACAATGCTGTGCTGAGGATGGAATGGTGTGTGGGCATTGCCAGGTGCCAGCAAAGAGATTCCATTCTATCAGCCTCCATAGGATTCATAGGCAGCCCAATGCCTGGCAGGCTGCACAGGTGCTTCTGTATTAATGTCTGTTGTTTCTGTCAAAGTATCTCCAGGGAAGCAATCTGAATGAACATCTAGCAAACACAGAGCGAGATAAGAGCAGAAAAACACCATTGTATACCGAGAACACTCATGACTTGATTAACAATCGTTACACAAAATGAACGATTCGGTATGTCAAAGGAAAGAGCCCATGACCATGCAGCAGTTCACGAAATTTGATAAAGCAACCCTTTTTTTTCTGCTCAGATCTGGTTATTTTCAGAACGCTGAATAGGCTAAAACGGCAGAATTCATAAATTTCAAAACATTCAAAGGGTCAAAATGTAAAGATGTATGGGGTGTATACAGTGCCTTGAAAAAGTATTCACACCCCTTGAAATTTTCCACATTTTGTCATGTTACAAGCAAAAAATGTAAATGTATTTTATTGGGATTTTATCTGATAGACCAACACAAAGTGGCACATAATTGTGAAGCGGAAGGAAAATGATAAATAGTTCTCAACATTTTTTTTTACAAATAAATATGTGAAAAGTGTGGGGGGGAGCATTTGTATTCAGCCCCCTTTACTCGGATACCCCTAACTAAAATCTAGTGGAACCAATTGCCTTCAGAAGTCGCCTAATTAGCAAATAGAGTCCACCTGTGTGTAATTTAATATCAGTATAAATACAGCTGTTCTGTGAAGCCCTCGGAGGTTTGTTGGAGAACCTTAGGGTCGGTTCACACTGAGGCAGCACGACTAGCAGCGCGACTGCCTCAGGCGACCTGCACACGACTGCAGCAGCGACTTGCAAAACGACTTCTGTATAGAAGTCAATGCAAGTCGCCTGAAGTCGCCCCAAAAATAGTACAGGAACCTTTTTCTAAGTCGGAGCGACTTGCGTCGTTCCTATTAGAACGGTTCCATTGTACAGAATGGAGCGCAACTTGTCAGGCAGCTGAGTCGCCCCAGTGTGAACCGAGTGAACAAACCGCATCATGAAGGCCAAGGAACACACCAGACAGGTCAGGGATAAAGTTGTGGAGAAGTATAAAGCAGGGTTAGGTTATAAAAAATCTCCCAAGCTTTGAACATCTCACGGAGCACTGTTCAATCCATCATCTGAAAATGGAAAGAGTATGGCACAACTGCGAACCTACCAAGACATGGCCGTCCACCTAAACTGACCAGCCGGGCAAGGAGAGCATTCATCAGAGAAGAGCCAAGAGGTCCATGGTAACTCTGGAGGAGCTGCAGAGATCCACAGCTCAGGTGGGAGAATCTGTCCACAGGACAACTATTAGTCGTGTTCTCCACAAATCTGCCCTTTATGGAAGAGTGACAAGAAGAAAGACATTGGTGAAAAAAAGTCATAAGAAGTCCCATTTGCAGTCTGTGAGAAGCCATGTAGAGGACACAGCAAACATGTGGAAGAAGGTGCTCTGGTCAGATGAGACCAAAATTGAACTTTTTGGCCTAAAAGTAAAACGCTATGTGTGGGGGAAAACTAATACTGCACATCACCCTGAACACACCATCCCCACTGTGAAACATGGTGGTGGCAGCATCATGTTGTGGGGATGCTTTTCTTCAGCAGGGACAGGGAAGCTGATCAGAGTTGATGGGAAGATGGATGGAGCCAAATACAGGACAATCTTAGAAGAAAACCTGTTAGAATCTGCAAAAGACTTGAGACTGGGGGGGAGGTTCACCTTCCAGCAGGACAACGACCCAAAACATCCAGCCAGAGCTACAATGGAATGGTTTAGATCAAAGCATATTCATGTGTTAGAATGGCCCAGTCAAAGTCCAGACCTAAATCCAATTGAGAATCTGTGACAAGATATGAAAATTGCTGTTCACAGACGCTCTCCATCTAATCTGACAGAGCTTGAGATATTTTACAAAGAAGAATGGGCAAAAATGTCCCTCTCTAGATGTGCAAAGCTGGTAGAGACATCCCCAAAAAGACTTGCAGCTGTAATTGCAGTGAAAGGCGGTTCTACAAAGTATTGGCTCCGGGGGGCGCTATACAAATGTCCCCCACACTTCTCACATATTTATTTGGAAAAAATTTTGAAAACCATTTATCATTTTCCTTCCACTTCACAATTATGTGCCACTTTGTGTTGGTCTATCACAAAAAATCCCATTAAAATACATTTACATTTTTGGTTGTAACATGACAAAATGTGGAAAATTTAAAGGAGTGTGAATACTTTTTCAAGGCAATAAAAAAAAAAAAATTATATGTGTGTGTATGTATGTATGTATGTGTGTGTATATGTGTGTATATGTGTATATATATATATATATATATATATATATATATATATATATATATATATATATATATATATATATATATATATATATATATATATATATATATTTATATTTATATTATCATACTCTCCTCCATTCCTCCATGCTGCAACATTGGTCTGATGCTGTGGCTGTCTAAGCTTGAGAACCGAGCCATCACATGATCGCTCAGTTCTCGGTCTGAGCGGGGAGCAGTAACTGTCAGCCGCCGCTCCCCTGCTCTGTCCCTTTGGTGCTCACTGAGAAGGGGCGGGTACATCTGGCTTTAGCTTTCAGCCGCATGCTGAGATTATACGGAGTTTCCACCATCCCTTCTGGACTTTTTTATATTGTGGAGAATATAAAAGGGGGAGCTGAATCACTGGTGGATGGGAACAGAGTCTGGAAATATGGCAGAGAGATCTTACTGTTGGTGTATCTGAGACATACACTATTTTGTCAAAAGTATTGGGATGCCTGCTTTACACGCACATGAACTTTAATGACATCCCAGTCTTAGTCCGTAGGGTTCAATATTTAGTTGGCCCACCCTTTGCAGCTATAACAGCTTCAACTCGTCTGGGAAGGCCGTCCACAAGGTTTAGGAGTGTGTCTATGGGAATGTTTGACCATTCTTCCAGAAGAGCATTTGTGAGGTCAGGCACTGATGTTGGACGAGAAGGCCTGGCTCGCAGTCTCCGCTCTAATTCATCCCAAAGGTGTTCTATGGGGTTGAGGTCAGGACTCTGTGCAGGTCAGTCAAGTTCCTCCACCCCATTTCTTTATGGGCCTTGCTTTGTGTACTGGTAATCAACCTTTTTGACGTTTTCACGCGTAGGCACCCGCGATGTCTGAGTTTATGTTTGTATGTGCGGGGGTAGCCTCAAAACTTTTTTAGTGTTGGGGGGGGGGGATTTTATGTGCTTGGGTATAACGCGTTGTATTTATTTTTTTGCAAAAAAAAAATTTAATTCACCTTCTTTTTTTTTTTTTTTTTTTTCTATTACATAAAAGTCCCCTATGTGATGTTTTTTTAGGTGACAGGGTCTCTTTTAATGAGACATGCCGGGTCTAAAAAAGGGTTGGGCAACCTGTAGCTCTCCAGCTGCTGTGGAACTACATTTCCCATGAGGCATTGCAAAACTGACAGTTACAATTACTCCCAGAGGCATGATGGGACTTGTAGTTCTGCAACAGCTGGAGGGTCCCAGGTTGCCTACCCCCTGGTCTAAAAGATCCTGCATGTCTCTTCTGGGCTCCACTGAATGTTTTGCAATGCAGATCGCATCGCAATGGACAGGTCAAATCGCATGACAAGTCGCACTCTATTGCCGACAATGGCAGTGTTTTTAAATTGACGCGATGCCGACTTTGTGGTGCCGCATCGATTTGGAAAAAAGTACTACATGCACTTATTTCGGCGATTTCGGGTGCGACTTCAATAGACCTCTGTGCATGAAGCCGCAACTCGAAGTCGCACTGCGATGCTGCTTTGAAGTTGTGCAATTTTTAGGTGAAATCGCACGATTTTAAAGCCGCACTCGGTGTGAACGGGGGGCTAATACTGATTAAAGAGTGCAGAAATAATGACTGGAAAAAAAAAATCAAAAAATCAGATGCGTCCTCTTGCATACGCCTGACAGCTGTCATATGGCAATGAGTAGTGAGGTTTCGCCATGGATCGCCCAATGTGCTAGAAATTAATGTGAATTCTAGTGGTAGAAATAACTTCCTCTTTCCTGCACTATGTTGATTGTAAAGCTCGCTGTAGGCGTTGGCGGAACGTTAGCAAACAACGCGATTTAGTTGAGAGATCGTTCTTTTTCTGCCAGTCATGTAAACACGGAGGTGGGATGACCCACGAGCATCAATGACACTCCTTCCAAAACAATCTTCTTTTAGTTTTGGATACTTTGGGGGGAGAGTTAGAAACCGTTTTGGATTTTTATTAAAGTTTGTGTCCCAGTTGGGTAGATTTCCCCTCGTTTCCTGTGGTGTCACCGGCACAAGAACTGCTGAGAAATCTGCCCGGTGGAAAGATAGACAAAAAATAAAATCTCAGGGGGCAACTCTCATAAATAGTTTTGGTTGTTGGAATTCTTTGACTTCCAATGAGATGTGTCTATCCTATAAAAATATCCAACCCAGCAGCTGGTCTTGTTGCCTTGTCGTAGGGTTCTATAGGGTTGTCTGCTGGCATTGAAAGTGTGTCTAAACCCAAAAACTAGTGGATGTGGTGGTTGCATTTGTTTCCTGTTTTAGGGTTTTTCTCCATTTATTTTCACCTGGTGAACTTGCAAGTAACACTTCGTGTCCTAGGGTGACAGCGCTCACTCCTCATACTATATCTATGGACAGGGCTTTTTTTTCTCAGAGAAAAGGTGCAAGTTCTTCCCTCCCTCAGAGTTACCCCTTGTCTTCTCTCTGCCCATACCCACCAACGAATACCACCCCTGGTCTCTGCCCATACCCACCTCCGAGCACCATCCCTGGTCTCTGCCCATACCCACCTCCGAGCACCATCCCTGGTCTCTGCCCATACCCACCTCCGAGCACCATCCCTGGTCTCTGCCCATACCCACCTCCGAGCACCATCCCTGGTCTCTGCCCATACCCACCTCCGAGCACCATCCCTGGTCTCTGTCCATACCCACCTCCGAGCACCATCCCTGGTCTCTGTCCATACCCACCTCCGAGCACCATCCCTGGTCTCTGTCCATACCCACCTCCAAGCACCATCCCCGATCTCTGCCCTTACCCACCTCCAAGCACCATCCCCGGTCTCTGCCCATACCCTCCTCCGAGCACCATCCCTGGTCTCTGCCCATACCCACCTCCGAGCACCATCTTCGGATCTGCCCATACCCACCTCCGAGCACTATCCCATGTCTCCGTCCCCTACCCACCTCCGAGCACCATCCCTGGTCTCTGCCCATACTCACCTCCGAGCACCATCCCTGGTCTCTGCCCATACTCACCTCCGAGCACCATCCCTGGTCTCTGCCCATACTCACCTCCGAGCACCATCCCTGGTCTCTGCCCATACTCACCTCCGAGCACCATCCCTGGTCTCTGCCCATACTCACCTCCGAGCACCATCCCTGGTCTCTGCCCATACTCACCTCCGAGCACCATCCCTGGTCTCTGCCCATACTCACCTCCGAGCACCATCCCTGGTCTCTGCCCATACTCACCTCTGAGCACCATCCCTGGTCTCTTCCCATACCCACCTCCGAGCACCATCCCGGTCTCTGCCCATGTCCACCTCCGAGCACCATCTTCGGATCTGCTCATACCCACCTCCGAGCACTATCCCATGTCTCCGTCCCCTACCCACCTCCGAGCACCATCCCTGGTCTCTTCCTTTACCCACCTGCAAGCACCATCCCCGGTCTCTGCCCATACCCACCTCCGAGCACCATCCCTGGTCTCTGCCCATACCCACCTCCGAGCACCGTCTTCGGATCTGCCCCTACCCACCTCCGAGCACCATCCCTGGTCTCTTCCTATACCCACCTCTGAGCACCATCCCCGGTCTCTGCCCTTACCCACCTCCAAGCACCATCCCCGGTCTCTGCCCTTACCCACCTCCAAGCACCATCCCCGGTCTCTGCCCATACCCACCTCCGTGCACCATCCCTGGTCTCTGCCCATACCCACCTCCAAGCACCATCTTCGGATCTGCCCCTACCCACCTTCGAGCACCATCCCTGGTCTCTTCCTATACCCACCTCTGAGCACCATCCCCGGTCTCTGCCCTTACCCACCTCCAAGCACCATCCCCGGTCTCTGCCCTTACCCACCTCCAAGCACCATCCCTGGTCTCTGCCCATACCCACCTCCGAGCACCATCCCTGGTCTCTGCCCATAACCACCTCCGAGCACCATCTTCGGATCTGCCCATACCCACCTCCGAGCACCATCTTCGGATCTGTCCCTACCCACCTACAAGCACCATCCCATGTCTCTGCCCCTACCCACCTCCGAGCATCATCCCTGGTCTCTGCCCATACCCACCTTTCGAGTACTATCCCATGTCTCCGCCCCCTACCCACCTCCAAGCACCGTCCCTTGGTTCCCCCCCCTACCCACCATTTATTGAGCGTTGGCTTGGAGGTCTTTGGGAAGGAGCTCTTCTCCCCCATGTTTGCAGTGGAGTGTGCGCACCAAGTACCTGGCAGGCCCCAATGTCCGGGGGAACCGCCGAGGCCCTTCCTTTTCAAATTCTTAAACTCTAAAGATGGTGACACTGCCCTATACCAAGCCCGCACCAAGAGTGATGCCATGAAGATGGATAACATCCAAATATCCTTCTAGCCTTTTTCTGCTGACCTACAATGCAAAAGAGCGACGTTTACGGAGGTAAAAAAACGTGCCTGCGATGCTTTGATGTCACCTATGCAATGCTTTATCGTGCTTGGCTGAGAGTGGCTGCTAACGGAGAGACCCACTTCTTCGACAATCCTACTGCGACCTCAGAGTGGCTCGATCGTGTGGGACACACTCAACATACATCAGCGGCAACCTGAGAACTGGGTTGTGATCTTCTGTACTACTGTTTATTGCTTGCACTCAGGTTGCCAGAACCTTGAGCGGAATCTACCTACTACCGTACTTTAAGGCGGAGGCCTTGTGACCCTTTTCCTGTTTGTTTGAACACCTACATGGAAAGTTTCCACCTCTCCATGTCAGTCTCCTTCTTGCTATGGAACCTGCAAGTCCCATCGTAGCACTTACCTTGTGACGAAGGAGACCCCTCTTGTTATTGCACTTGTCCCGCGTGGACATCTCCGTTTTTGATTCCCCACAGGATACCTTAGGGAATGAACCTTTGTACTTTTTCCAGTTATGTTGGTTTTTTTTTTTGTTCTTTTTTACTGTTAACCCAGAATAAATATCCTGATGATACCAGTGAACACCTTGTACAATATACATGTCGACTCTTTCCACTTAGTGTACATCCCTCCTCTGTTGGAGCCTGCTGCTGGCTTCTTGCACTAACACCAAGTGGCAAGTTTTCTAAACCAGTGTTTCTCAACTCCAGTCCTCAAGGCGCCCCAACGGGTCATGTTTTCAGGATTTCCCTCAGATGAAACGGCTGTGGTAATTACTAAGGCAGTGAAACTGATCAAATCACCTGTGCAAATCAATGGAAATCCTGAAAACATGACCTGTTGGGGCGCCTCGAGAACTGGAGTTGAGAAACACTGTTCTAAACTGATGGGTTGGGACCCTCCCGGTCCTCCTACTACACTTATACTGTAGCTTCTCTTGCCACTCATATCAATTGCTCATACATGTTTCTCTCCCCTGGGGCCTGGGCTCCATCTGCATTTTTGATTATAGGGCTATGTCGGGGACAACTGAGTTTACCTTTCTCTCCTGGAATGTTAGAGGGCTGGGTGATGGGGTGAAACGTACTGCACTTTTCTCTGCGTTGAAACCTTACAAGTCGGCTATAGTGTGTTTTTGCAGGAAACTCGCCTACAAAAAGACACCATTCCACTACTAAGGTCCAGGGGATATCAGACTCAGCTTCACTCCACACACACAGCCTACTCCAGGGGAGTAAGCATATTGATTTCCAATGACATTTCCTTTCACCTGTTGCAGTCTCGAATAGATGAACAGGGAAGATTTTTTTTTTTTTTTACTATGCAAACTAGCTGAAATGCTGTGTATTGTTGCGACTGTGTATGTCCCTCTACCCTTCTCTCCTGATAGCTTAAAAAGTCTAGTTCAATTCATAGACCCATATTCTAATTTACCCCTGTGGGTCCTAGAGGACTTTAATTATCTCCTTGATCGGACTCTGGACAAATTTACCCCGCCTGGTGGCCACTCCATTGGCCCTGGCGGCCCTACCATCTTTGCTAGATTGATTTCGGAGATTGGTTTGCGGGATGTGCGGAGGGACGGACACCCGGACAAACGGACCTTTTCCTGTTATTCGGCTGCTTACCGTGACCTATCCCGTATTGACTTATGCTTGTGCAACTCCTTGGCACAAATCAGGGTGATTATGCTTCCCGTAGTATCTCGGACCGCTCGCTCCTCTGGATATGAATATCGGTCCCTGGGGTGAGGGGTGTGAGATTGTGGAAAGTCAACCCATTTTGGCTCCAGCTCTTTCCAGCAGATGACCCTATTCTGGAGGCTCTAACATGCTTTCTTAGAAATAACAGGAATACGGCTTCACAGGGTATGGTTTGGGATGCCCTTAAGGCCCATCTTAGAGGCCTTATTATCAAGCAAATCTCCCACATAAAAACTGCAACCAAGGACTGGGAGACATTTGTGGCTAATGAGGTGCAGAGGGCAGCTACATTGTGGAGCCCACACCTTCTACTGTACGTAGTTGGGTGGCAGCGCAGGAGATGTTCCGGCAGGTTGTCCCAAATGCTGGGGAGAATAAGCATTTTTTTTCTGCAGCAGCGGTATTTCGAGGAGGGGGAAAGTAAGTAGCTGTCTACTCTACCCAAGTGGCTGTCTGCTGTCAGCTGTCTGCTCTAAGTAAGTGGCTGTCGGCTGTAAGCTGTATGCTCTAAGTAAGTGTCTGTCGGCTGTAAGCTGTCTGCTCTAAGTAAGTAGCTGTCGGCTGTAAGCTGTGTGCTGTAAGTAGCTGTCCGCTTTAAGCTTTGTGCTATAAGCAAGTAGCTGTCTGCTGTAAGTATCTGTAGGCTGTCTGCTGTGAGCTGTCTTCTGTAAGTAAGTAGCTTTTGTCTCTAAGTAAGTAGCTGTCTGCTTTACCCAAGTGGCTGTCTGCTGTCTGCTCTAAGTAAGTAGCTGTCGGCTGTAAGCTGTCTGCTCTATGTAAGTGGCTTTTTGCTGTAAGCTGTTTGCTCTAAGTAGGTGGCTGTCTGCTCTAAGTAGGTGGCTGTCTGCTCTAAGTAAGTGTCTGTCGGCTGTAAGCTGTCTGCTCTAAGTAAGTAGCTGTGGGCTGTAAGCTGTCTGCTATAGGTAAGTGGCTGTTTGCTGTAAGTTGTCTGCTGTAAGCTGTCTGCTCTAAGTAAGTGGCTGTCGGCTGTAAGCTGTCTGCTCTAAGTAAGTGGCTGTCGGCTGTAAGCTGTCTGCTCTAGGTAAGTGGCTGTTTGCTGTAAGCTGTCTGCTGTCAGCTGTCTGCTCTAAGTAAGTGGCTGTCGGCTGTAAGCTGTCTGCTCTAGGTAAGTGGCTGTTTGCTGTAAGCTGTCTGCTGTCAGCTGTCTGCTCTAAGTAAGTGGCTTTCGGCTGTAAGCTGTCTGCTTTTAAGTAAGTAGCTGTGGGCTGTAAGCTGTCTGCTCTAGGTAAGTGGCTGTTTGCTGTAAGTTGTCTGCTGTAAGCTGTCTGCTCTAAGTAAGTGGCTGTTTGCTGTAAGCTGTCTGCTCTAGGTAAGTGGCTGTTTGCTGTAAGCTGTCTGCTCTAGGTAAGTGGCTGTTTGCTGTAAGCTGTCTGCTGTAAGCTGTCTGCTCTAAGTAAGTGGCTGTCGGCTGTAAGCTATCTGCTCTAAGTAAGTAGCTGTCTGTTCTACCCAAGTGGCTGTCTGCTGTCAGCTGTCTGCTCTAAGTAAGTAGCTGTCTGCTTTAAGCTTTGTGCTATAAGCAAGTAGCTGTCTGCTGTAAGTATCTGTAGGCTGTCTGCTGTAAGCTGTCTGCTGTAAGTAAGTACCTTTTTGTCTCTAAGTAAGTAGCTGTCTGTTGTAAGCTGTGTGCTATAAGCAAGTAGCTGTCTGCTCTAAGTATCTGTAGGCTGTCTGCTCTAAGTAAGTGTAAAAAAAAAAAAGTACCTGTCTTCCCTATTAGGGATCGGGCGAACGGTTCAGGCCAAGCAAAAGTTTGGCCCAAACATCGCCTGTTCGGCGAACACCTGAATTGAACGCTGTACAGTGCATTCCAAACCCTAATTGGGCAACCCTTTACCCAATCATGGCACAGCTGATAGCTGGTTGTTAGGGAGTGGGCCAGAAAGCTGGCCGCTGCGTCCTTAACAATGGATGAGTCCTCAGTTGGCTTCCCCATTGACAGCTATATGAAAAAAAAAACACATTTCCGACAATAGAAAAAAGTGGAAAAAAAAAAAAACTGTGTGGGGGTCCCCCTTGCATAACATGCCCTTTTGAGCACGCAGCCTGGCAGACCAGGAAGGGGGGGGGGTGGACGAGTAAGCACCCCCCTCCTCTGAATCATACTAGGCCATGTGGGGGGGGGGGGTGCTTTGGGGCAGCACCTTGTATCCCCACAACTTCCCCACAACCCTGGCCGGTGGTGGTTGTGGGGGTCTGTGGCCAGGGGGCTTATTGGAATCTAAAAGCTTCCTTTAACAAGGGTGCCCCCAGATTCTGCCCCCCCCCCCATGTAAAAGATTATGGGGTACTCTTTCACCAAAAAAAAGTGTCAAAAATAAATGGACAGGAGGCAGTTTTTGACAATTCCTTTTATTTAAAAAAAAAAAAAAACTAGGGCTGTTACTGATTAAATTTTTCGTGTTCGAATAATCGATTTTTTTTTTTTAATTGACTAATTTAATTTTGATTAATTATAACGCACATACAGATCCAACTACTTTTAGCTGATTTAGCTCTGTTGTTATG
The DNA here is from genome assembly GCA_037952925.1 of Lithobates clamitans. Taxonomy (NCBI): domain Eukaryota; kingdom Metazoa; phylum Chordata; class Amphibia; order Anura; family Ranidae; genus Lithobates; species Lithobates clamitans. The sequence goes on along the minus strand of JBBGZY010003411.1, from coordinate 1,848 downwards.
GCAACGAAGCCGGACATAGCGGGGCATGGCTAGGACATCACATGTCATAAACTCAGCCTCACCGTGCCCATAATTGCAGCCTTACCGTACCCATAATTGCAGCCTTACCGTGCCCATAATTGCAGCCTTACCGTGCCCATAATTGCAGCCTTACCGTGCCCATAATCGCAGCCTCACCGTGCCCATAATCGCAGCCTCACCGTGCCCATAATGCAGCCTCACCGTGCCCGTAATGCAACCTCACTGTTCCCATAATGCAGCCTCACCGTGCCCATAATCGCAGCCTTACCATGCCCATAATTGCAGCCTCACCGTGCCCATAATGCTGTCTCACCGTGCCCATAATTGCAGCCTCGCAGTGCCCATAATTGCAGCCCTCGCCGTGCCCATAATCGCAGCCTTGCCATGCCTATAATCGCAGCCTCACCATGCCCATAATGCTGTCTCACCCTGCCCATAATCGCAGCCTCACCGTGCCCATAATTCAGTCTCACCGTTTCCATAATCGCAGCCTTACCGTGCCCATAATCGCAGCCTCACCGTGCCCATAATGCTGTCTCACCGTGCCCATAATGCTGTCTCACCGTGCCCATAATGCTGTCTAACCGTGCCCATAATCGCAGCTTTGCAGTGCCCATAATTGCAGCCTCGCCGTGCCCATAATCGCAGCCTCGCCATGCCTATAATCGCAGCCTCACCATGCCCATAATGCTGTCTCACCCTGCCCATAATCGCAGCCTCACCGTGCCCATAATTCAGTCTCACCGTGCCCATAATCGCAGCCTCACCGTGCCCATAATCGCAGCCTCACCGTGCCCATAATTCAGTCTCACTGTGCCCATAATGCGGTCTCACCATGCCCATAATCGCAGCCTCACTGTAGTCAGTGCCTGTGCCTACACAGTCTGTGGGCATCTCCCGCTGTGTGTCTCGGAGCTGAGTGTGAGAAAAGTCCCGCCCTCTTCCTAGATCAGCTCGTGTGATAGACAGAACACTGCGTCTATAGACAGAACACTGCGTCTATCACACAAGCCGATCTAGGAGGAGGGCGGGACTTTTTTCACAGCGCGGCCAAAGTTTTCACACTCGGCTCCGAGACACACAGCGGGAGATGCCCGCAGACTGTGTATGACATATAGTGGAGGAGGAGGAGGGAGCGGAGCGCTGCAACCACAGCTTGGCCCAAAGCGGCCCCAGGGCAGGCAGCCTACCGATCAAAAAAATTTTGATCGATTAATCGAGGAATTAATCGTTAATTTCCACAGCCCTAAAAAAACAAAAACAATGTCCCCCGATGAAGATCCATTAAAGATCATGATGCGTGCCTAAGCGCCGGACACAGAAAAAGTAAGTAAAAAGCAGAAATGCTCCGCCTGCAAGGACGGCTGATCACTGAATGCCTGCTCCGCCTGGTGACAGTTGCAATTGGTTTTTTAGAGGCGTCAGAATTTTTCAACCCGCCTCCCAAGGTAAAAGCAAGTATTATATTTATAATATATAAATATATATATATATATATATATATATATATATATATATATATATATATATATATATATATATATATATACTATATAAGAAAAAAAGTCCATTGCTTTAGCTGTGCAGTGCTTTAGCAAACTAAATCTCATTCTATAAGGCTTAATGTACACGGGACGTTTCTACAACCTCTCCTGAACGATTTACCTTGACAGATAGTAACCCACGTTTAAAACGTCCATTTGACCATGTTGAAATGCCGTGTTTGCCTCGTTTGCGTTTAGAAGCGCTTGAAAAAAAAAAATTCTTTTTTTAAATAGCCAAAAATGAAAAACGAAAACGAAACGCGGCTAAACGCGAGTTGCCGCG
>JBBGZY010003410.1:0-20190 GCA_037952925.1 Lithobates clamitans | reverse complement strand
CACTCTTTACAATGACGGTGGCTCACAACCTCTTTCTTCCACCCTGCCGCTCCTACGCGGTGCGTCCCCCACTGATTTTATAGGGTGTAAGGCCACATTCAAGTCTGTCGGAAGCTCCTGCATGGGCAATACATCTGCAGGGAGGATGTAAACATTTGAAGGGGGTAACTTTGAGGGACAATGGGGTTATTCGGTGTAAGTCTGAGGGAGGAGGCAGGCCATGAGGGGAGATTTTGAAGGACAGGGTGGCAATGAGAAGGTAGCCCTGAAGGGCAGGGTGGCAATGAGAAGGTAGCCCTGAAGGGCAGGGTGGCAATGAGAAGGTAGCCCTGAAGGACAGGGTGGCAATGAGAAGGTAGCCCTGAAGGACAGGGTGGCAATGAGAAGGTAGCCCTGAAGGACAGGGTGGCAATGAGAAGGTAGCCCTGAAGGACAGGGTGGCAATGAGAAGGTAGCCCTGAAGGACAGGGTGGCAATGAGAAGGTAGCCCTGAAGGACAGGGTGGCAATGAGAAGGTAGCCCTGAAGGACAGGGTGGCAATGAGAAGGTAGCCCTGAAGGACAGGGTGGCAATGAGAAGGTAGCCCTGAAGGACAGGGTGGCAATGAGAAGGTAGCCCTGAAGGACAGGGTGGCAATGAGAAGGTAGCCCTGAAGGACAGGGTGGCAATGAGAAGGTAGCCCTGAAGGACAGGGTGGCAATGAGAAGGTAATTTATGAAGGACAGGGTGGCAATGAGAAGGTAATTTATGAAGGACAGGGTGGCAATGAGAAGGTAATTTATGAAGGACAGGGTGGCAATGAGAAGGTAATTATGAAGGGCAGGGTGGCAATGAGAAGGTAATTATTAAGGGCAGGGTGGCAATGAGAAGGTAGTCCTGAAGGGCAGGGTGGCAATGAGAAGGTAAGGACAAGGACAAGGAAGGTTATTAGGTGTAAGTAGGGGAGAGGAGGTGGACCATGAGGGGAGATTTTGAAGCACAGGTGGCAACGAGAAGGCAATTATGAAGGGCAGGGTGGCAGTGAGCCAGGTAGGTAAGGACAGGTAATGAAGGTTGAATATGAAGCACAAGGGGGGCAATAAGGAAGGGTTTTGAGGGACGGGGAAGGGGAATTGGGGTTGAAAATGGTGGGCGATTTATGAGGGACAGAAGGGCAATAAGAAGTGATGGGGGGGGGCTGGTTTCAGTGAGGGATGGTTATGAAGGACGGGGGGCGGCAATGAGGGACAGGGTTGGAATGGGGGATGACAATGAGGGGTGACAATGGAGGACTGAGAGGGGACTAAGAGAGACAGAAAGGCAATAAGGAGTAACGGGGGGGGGGGGGGGGGAGGGGGGCAATGAGGGTTTGATTATGAGGGGCAGGAGGCAATAAGAAGTGACGGGGGGGGGGCATTGGCAGTGAGGATGGGTTATGTTGGACAGGGAGGCACTGAGGGGTGATTGACTGGGGGGGGGGGGGGGCAATGAAGGGTAATCATGAGAAATATGGGGAAAATAGAGGGTTGTGAGGAACAGGTGGGCAATGAAGTTGCAGTTATGGGGGGGGGGGCAATAGGTGGTTGTTATAGGGGGGGGTTAATGAGGGTGATTAAGGGAGGGGGGAGCAATGAAGGGTAATTATGAAGAGCAGATGGACAGGGAGGGGATGTGGGGGGGGGGGGCAATGAAGGGTAATCGTGAGAAACATGGGGACAATAAAGGGCTGTGAGTAACAGGTGGGCAACAAGGGGTGATTATGAGGGACGGGGGGGGGGGGGGCGCAATAAAGGGGTATTTGAATAGACTCCTCACACCTCCTGATTTATTTTTCTTCTCTCTGCCCCGCAGTAAACGTGGTGGAAGCTCTGCAGGAGTTCTGGCAGATGAAGCAGACCCGGGGGGCAGACCTGAAGAACGGAGCCCTGGTGGTTTACGAGATGGTCCCGTCCAACAGCCCGCCGTACATCTGCTACGTCACCCCTGCCTGGAGGAAGCTGTTTTGGGAGTTTCCAGGTATGCATGAATACATTTTATTTATTTTTTTGTGTTTTATAACGTTGTTTTAAAAAAGGGAACACCTCAAAAGCCTGTAGAGCGGGGGACCGGCGGAGCTGGGGGGGTTACTACTGAGCGGGGGATCGAGGAAGCTTCAAAAAAAGTATTAATTTCTATTTTTCTTCCTTCCTAGTTCTGTCCGACCAAAGCTGAAGCCAGGAGGAGCGCGGCAAAGATCGCGTTAATGAATTCCGTGTTTAACGAGCATCCTTCCCGCAGGATCACAGACGAATTCATCGAGAAGAGCGTCTGCGAAGCCCTGGCCACGTTCAATGTAAGAGGCTGTCCTATAGTAGCGGGCTCCCCCTCCCCCCCCAGTCCTGGCGGGATCGTTATGGCTGTTAATTGCTCCATTGAATTTCTCTCCGGCGTCGCTCTTCGTGTCATTTTAAATGAACTCCTTTGCTGGAAGTTATTAAATCTCGGTGTCTTCACTGCTGAAATGTGATCAGTGCATTCGAGAGAGGACCGAAATCTTACAAACCTTCGTTGTCTCCCCCCCCCCAAAAAAATAGGGTTTGTCTCTCCTTATTTTTTAGCTCTGTCTTAAACCAGCCATAAACTTTGCAGTCTGATTGTATGACCTCAATACAATTTTCTTTAGATGTGAGACCCTTTCCAATCCATCCAATGCTATCCAGTCTGATACGCTTCTACTGTTGTTTGTAGTTTTTTTTTTTTTTTGTTGTTGTTTTTTTATTTCATTGAATCGTACATTTGGATTGTACCTTTTTGAATGGTCAGCTTTAGTTGCTCACCTTTTCAGAGTTCATCCTACTGGTCATTATGGGGTTTGGTAGAGCTGGGGGCCACCGCGTGACAGGATAGAGGGCGGGGAGGAGCCCCGCGTGACAGGATAGAGGGCGGGGAGGAGCCCGCGTGACAGGATAGAGGGCGGGGAGGAGCCCCGCGTGACAGGATAGAGGGCGGGGGGAGCCCCGCGTGACAGGATAGAGGGCGGGGGGGAGCCCCGCGTGACAGGATAGAGGGCGGGGGGGAGCCCCGCGTGACAGGATAGAGGGCGGGGGGAGCCCCGCGTGACAGGATAGAGGGCGGGGGGGAGCCCCGCGTGACAGGATAGAGGGCGGGGGGGAGCCCCGCGTGACAGGATAGAGGCGGGGGGGAGCCCCGCGTGACAGGAGAGGAAGGGCGGGGGGAGCCCCGCGTGACAGGATAGAGGGCGGGGGGAGCCCCGCGTGACAGGATAGAGGGCGGGGGGGAGCCCCGCGTGACAGGATAGAGGGCGGGGGGGGAGCCCCGCGTGACAGGATAGAGGGCGGGGGGAGCCCCGCGTGACAGGATAGAGGGCGGGGGGGAGCCCCGCGTGACAGGATAGAGGGCGGGGGGGAGCCCCGCGTGACAGGATAGAGGGCGGGGGGGAGCCCCGCGTGACAGGATAGAGGGCGGGGGGGAGCCCCGCGTGACAGGATAGAGGGCGGGGGGGAGCCCCGCGTGACAGGATAGAGGGCGGGGGGGAGCCCCGCGTGACAGGATAGAGGGCGGGGGGAGCCCCGCGTGACAGGATAGAGGGCGGGGGGGAGCCCCGCGTGACAGGATAGAGGGCGGGGGGGAGCCCCGCGTGACAGGATAGAGGGCGGGGGGGAGCCCCGCGTGACAGGATAGAGGGCGGGGGGGAGCCCCGCGTGACAGGATAGAGGGCGGGGGGGGAGCCCCGCGTGACAGGATAGAGGGCGGGGGGGGAGCCCCGCGTGACAGGATAGAGGGCGGGGGGGGAGCCCCGCGTGACAGGATAGAGGGCGGGGGGGGAGCCCCGCGTGACAGGATAGAGGGCGGGGGGGGAGCCCCGCGTGACAGGATAGAGGGCGGGGGGGGAGCCCCGCGTGACAGGATAGAGGGCGGGGGGGGAGCCCCGCGTGACAGGATAGAGGGCGGGGGGGGAGCCCCGCGTGACAGGATAGAGGGCGGGGGGGGAGCCCCGCGTGACACAGGATAGAGGGCGGGGGGGGAGCCCCGCGTGACAGGATAGACTGCGGGGGGGGAGCCCCGCGTGACAGGATAGACTGCGGGGGGGGGAGCCCCGCGTGACAGGATAGACTGCGGGGGGGGAGCCCCGCGTGACAGGATAGACTGCGGGAAGGGGAGCCCCGCGTGACAGGATAGACTGCGGGGGGGAGCCCCGCGTGACAGGATAGACTGCGGGGGGGAGCCCCGCGTGACAGGATAGACTGCGGGGGGAGCCCCGCGTGACAGGATAGACTGCGGGGGGGAGCCCCGCGTGACAGGATAGACTGCGGGGGGGGAGCCCCGCGTGACAGGATAGACTGCGGGGGGGAGCCCCGCGTGACAGGATAGACTGCGGGGGGGGAGCCCCGCGTGACAGGATAGACTGCGGGGGGGGGAGCCCCGCGTGACAGGATAGACTGCGGGGGGGGGAGGAGCCCCGCGTGACAGGATAGACTGCGGGGGGGGGAGGAGCCCCGCGTGACAGGATAGACTGCGGGGGGGGGGGAGCCCCGCGTGACAGGATAGACTGCGGGGGGGGAGCCCCGCGTGACAGGATAGACTGCGGGGGGGGAGCCCCGCGTGACAGGATAGACTGCGGGGGGGGGAGCCTCGCGTGACAGGATAGACTGCGGGGGGGGGAGCCTCGCGTGACAGGATAGACTGCGGGGGGGGGAGCCTCGCGTGACAGGATAGACTGCGGGGGGGGAGCCCCGCGTGACAGGATAGACTGCGGGGGGGGAGCCCCGCGTGACAGGATAGACTGCGGGGGGGGAGCCCCGCGTGACAGGATAGACTGCGGGGGGGGAGCCCCGCGTGACAGGATAGAGGGCGGGGGGGGAGCCCCGCGTGACAGGATAGAGGGCGGGGGGGGAGCCCCGCGTGACAGGATAGAGGGCGGGGGGGGAGCCCCGCGTGACAGGATAGAGGGCGGGGGGGGAGCCCCGCGTGACAGGATAGAGGGCGGGGGGGAGCCCCGCGTGACAGGATAGAGGGCGAGGGGGGGAGCCCCGCGTGACAGGATAGAGGGCGGGGGGGAGCCCCGCGTGACAGGATAGACTGCGGGGGGGGGGAGCCCCGCGTGACAGGATAGACTGCGGGGGGGAGCCTTGCGTGACAGGATAGACTGCGGGGGGGAGCCCCGCGTGACAGGATAGACTGCGGGGGGGAGCCCCGCGTGACAGGATAGACTGCGGGGGGGAGCCCCGCGTGACAGGCTAGACTGCGGGGGGGAGCCCCGCGTGACAGGATAGAGGGCGGGAGCCCCGCGTGACAGGATAGACGGCGGGGGGGGAGCCCCGCGTGACAGGATAGACTGCGGGGGGGGAGCCCCGCGTGACAGGATAGACTGCGGGGGGGGAGCCCCGCGTGACAGGATAGACTGCGGGGGGGGAGCCCCGCGTGACAGGATAGACTGCGGGGGGGGAGCCCCGCGTGACAGGATAGACTGCGGGGGGGGAGCCCCGCGTGACAGGATAGACTGCGGGGGGGGGAGCCCCGCGTGACAGGATAGACTGCGGAGGGGGGGGGAGCCCTGACAGGATAGACTGCGGGGGGGGGGGAGCCCCGCGTGACAGGATAGACTGCGGGGGGGGGGAGCCCCGCGTGACAGGATAGACTGCGGGGGGGGGGAGCCCCGCGTGACAGGATAGACTGCGGGGGGGGGAGCCCCGCGTGACAGGATAGACTGCGGGGGGGGGAGCCCCGCGTGACAGGATAGACTGCGGGGGGGGAGCCCCGCGTGACAGGATAGACTGCGGGGGGGAGCCTCGCGTGACAGGATAGACTGCGGGGGGGGAGCCCCGCGTGACAGGATAGACTGCGGGGGGAGCCCCGCGTGACAGGATAGACTGCGGGGGGGAGCCCCGCGTGACAGGATAGAGGGCGGGGGGGAGCCCCGCGTGACAGGATAGAGGGCGGGGGGGAGCCCCGCGTGACAGGATAGAGGGCGGGGGGGGAGCCCCGCGTGACAGGATAGAGGGCGGGGGGGAGCCCCGCGTGACAGGATAGAGGGCGAGGGGGGGAGCCCCGCGTGACAGGATAGACTGCGGGGGGGGGGGAGCCCCGCGTGACAGGATAGACTGCGGGGGGGGGGGGGAGCCCCGCGTGACAGGATAGACTGCGGGGGGGGGGGGGAGCCCCGCGTGACAGGATAGACTGCGGGGGGGGGGGAGCCCCGCGTGACAGGATAGAGGGCGGGGGGGAGCCCCGCGTGACAGGATAGACTGCGGGGGGGGGGGGGAGCCCCGCGTGACAGGATAGAGGGCGGGGGGGAGCCCCGCGTGACAGGATAGACTGCGGGGGGGGGGGGAGCCCCGCGTGACAGGATAGAGGGCGGGGAGCCCCGCGTGACAGGATAGAGGGCGGGGGGGGAGCCCCGCGTGACAGGATAGACTGCGGGGGGGGGAGCCCCGCGTGACAGGATAGACTGCGGGGGGGGGGGGAGCCCCGCGTGACAGGATAGACTGCGGGGGGGGAGCCCCGCGTGACAGGATAGACTGCGGGGGGGGGGGAGCCGGGGGGGAGCCCCGCGTGACAGGATAGACTGCGGGGGGGGGAGCCCCGCGTGACAGGATAGACTGCGGGGGGGGAGCCCCGCGTGACAGGATAGACTGCGGGGGTGAGCCCCGCGTGACAGGATAGACTGTGGGGGGGGGGAGCCCCGCGTGACAGGATAGAGGGCGGGGGGGAGCCCCGCGTGACAGGATAGAGGGCGGGGGGGGAGCCCCGCGTGACAGGATAGAGGGCGGGGGGGAGCCCCGCGTGACAGGATAGAGGGCGGGGGGGGAGCCCCGCGTGACAGGATAGAGGGCGGGGGGGAGCCCCGCGTGACAGGATAGAGGGCGGGGGGGGAGCCCCGCGTGACAGGATAGAGGGCGGGGGGAGAGCCACGCGTGACAGGATAGAGGGCGGGGGGGGAGCCCCGCGTGACAGGATAGAGGGCGGGGGGGGAGCCCCGCGTGACAGGATAGAGGGCGGGGGGGAGCCCCGCGTGACAGGATAGAGGGCGGGGGGGAGCCCCGCGTGACAGGATAGACTGCGGGGGGGGGAGCCCCGCGTGACAGGATAGACTGCGGGGGGGGGAGCCCCGCGTGACAGGATAGACTGCGGGGGGGGGGAGCCGGGGGGGAGCCCCGCGTGACAGGATAGACTGCGGGGGGGGAGCCCCGCGTGACAGGATAGACTGCGGGGGGGGAGCCCCGCGTGACAGGATAGACTGCGGGGGGGGGGAGCCCCGCGTGACAGGATAGACTGCGGGGGGGGAGCCCCGCGTGACAGGATAGACTGCGGGGGGGGGAGCCCCGCGTGACAGGATAGACTGCGGGGGGGGAGCCCCGCGTGACAGGATAGACTGCGGGGGGGGGGGAGCCCCGCGTGACAGGATAGACTGCGGGGGGGGGGAGCCCCGCGTGACAGGATAGACTGCGGGGGGGGAGCCCCGCGTGACAGGATAGACTGCGGGGGGGGGAGCCCCGCGTGACAGGATAGACTGCGGGGGTGAGCCCCGCGTGACAGGATAGACTGCGGGGGGGGGGAGCCCCGCGTGACAGGATAGAGGGCGGGGGGGGAGCCCCGCGTGACAGGATAGAGGGCGGGGGGGGAGCCCCGCGTGACAGGATAGAGGGCGGGGGGGGAGCCCCGCGTGACAGGATAGAGGGCGGGGGGAGCCCCGCGTGACAGGATAGAGGGCGGGGGGGGAGCCCCGCGTGACAGGATAGAGGGCGGGGGGGAGCCCCGCGTGACAGGATAGAGGGCGGGGGGGAGCCCCGCGTGACAGGATAGACTGCGGGGGGAGCCCCGCGTGACAGGATAGACTGCGGGGGGGGGGGGAGCCCCGCGTGACAGGATAGACTGCGGGGGGGGAGCCCCGCGTGACAGGATAGACTGCGGGGGGGGGGGGAGCCCCGCGTGACAGGATAGACTGCGGGGGGGGGAGCCCGCGTGACAGGATAGACTGCGGGGGGGGGAGCCCCGCGTGACAGGATAGAGGGCGGGGGGGAGCCCCGCGTGACAGGATAGAGGGCGGGGGGGAGCCCCGCGTGACAGGATAGAGGGCGGGGGGGAGCCCCGCGAGACAGGATAGACTGCGGGGGGGGGGGGGAGCCCCGCGTGACAGGATAGAGGGCGGGGGGGAGCCCCGCGTGACAGGATAGAGGGGAGGGGGGAGCCCCGCGTGACAGGATAGAGGGCGGGGGGGAGCCCCGCGTGACAGGATAGAGGGCGGGGGGGGAGCCCCGCGTGACAGGATAGACTGCGGGGGGGAGCCCCGCGTGACAGGATAGAGGGCGGGGGGGAGCCCCACGTGACAGGATAGAGGGCGGGGGGGAGCCCCGCGTGACAGGATAGACTGCGGGGGGGGGGAGCCCCGCGTGACAGGATAGAGGGCGGGGAGCCCCGCGTGACAGGATAGAGGGCGGGGGGGAGCCCCGCGTGACAGGATAGACTGCGGGGGGGGAGCCCCGCGTGACAGGATAGACTGCGGGGGGGAGCCCCGCGTGACAGGATAGAGGGCGGGGGGGAGCCCCGCGTGGCAGGATAGACTGCGGGGGGGGGGGGGGAGCCCCGCGTGGCAGGATAGACTGCGGGGGGGGGGGGGGAGCCCCGCGTGGCAGGATAGACTGCGGGGGGGGGAGCCCCGCGTGGCAGGATAGACTGCGGGGGGGGGGAGCCCCGCGTGACAGGATAGAGGGCGGGGGGGAGCCCCGCGTGACAGGATAGAGGGCGGGGGGGAGCCCCGCGTGACAGGATAGAGGGCGGGGGGGAGCCCCGCGTGACCTGATAGAGGGCGGGGGGGGAGCCCCGCGTGACAGGATAGAGGGCGGTGGGGAGCCCCGCGTGACAGGATAGAGGGCGGTGGGGAGCCCCGCGTGACAGGATAGAGGGCGGGGGGGAGCCCCGCGTGACAGGATAGAGGGCGGGAGCCCCGCGTGACAGGATAGAGGGCGGGGGGGAAGCCCCGCGTGACAGGATAGAGGGCGGGAGCCCCGCGTGACAGGATAGAGGGCGGGGGGGAGCCCCGCGTGACAGGATAGAGGGCGGGGGGAGCCCCGCGTGACAGGATAGAGGGCGGGGGGAACCCCGCGTGACAGGATAGAGGGCGGGAGCCCCGCGTGACAGGATAGAGGGCGGGAGCCCCGCGTGACAGGATAGAGGGCGGGGGGGAGCCCCGCGTGACAGGATAGACTGCGGGGGGGGCCCCGCGTGACAGGATAGACTGCGGGGGGGGCCCCGCGTGACAGGATAGACTGCGGGGGGGGCCCCGCGTGACAGGATAGACTGCCGGGGGGGGGGAGCCCGCGTGACAGGATAGAGGGCGGGGGGGGAGCCCCGCGTGACAGGATAGAGGGCGGGGGGGAGCCCCGCGTGACAGGATAGAGGGCGGGGGGAGCCCCGCGTGACAGGATAGAGGGCGGGAGGGAAGCCCCGCGTGACAGGATAGAGGGCGGGGGGGAAGCCCCGCGTGACAGGATAGAGGGCGGGGAGCCCCGCGTGACAGGATAGAGGGCGGGGGGGGAGCCCCGCGTGACAGGATAGAGGGCGGGGGGGAAGCCCCGCGTGACAGGATAGAGGGCGGGGGGGAAGCCCCGCGTGACAGGATAGAGGGCGGGGGGGAAGCCCCGCGTGACAGGATAGAGGGCGGGGGGGAAGCCCCGCGTGACAGGATAGAGGGCGGGGGGGAAGCCCCGCGTGACAGGATAGAGGGCGGGGGGAAGCCCCGCGTGACAGGATAGAGGGCGGGGGGGGAGCCCCGCGTGACAGGATAGAGGGCGGGGGGGAAGCCCCGCGTGACAGGATAGAGGGCGGGGGGGAAGCCCCGCGTGACAGGATAGAGGGCGGGGGGGAAGCCCCGCGTGACAGGATAGAGGGCGGGGGGGAAGCCCCGCGTGACAGGATAGAGGGCGGGGGGGAAGCCCCGCGTGACAGGATAGAGGGCGGGGGGGGGGAGAGCCCCGCGTGACAGGATAGAGGGCGGGGGGGAGCCCTGCGTGACAGGATAGAGGGCGGAGGGGAGACCCGCGTGACAGGATAGAGGGCGGAGGGGAGCCCCGCGTGACAGGATAGAGGGCGGGGGGAGACCCGCGTGACAGGATAGAGGGCGGGGGGGAGCCCCGCATGACAGGATAGAGGGCGGGAGGGGGGAGAGCCCCGCGTGACAGGATAGAGGGCGGGGGGGGAGCCCCGCATGACAGGATAGAGGGCGGGGGGGGGGGGGGAGCCCCGCGTGACAGGATAGAGGGCGGGGGGGAGCCCCGCGTGACAGGATAGAGGGCGGGGGGGAGCCCCGCGTGACAGGATAGACTGCGGGGGGGAGCCCCGCGTGACAGGATAGACTGCGGGGGGGAGCCCCGCGTGACAGGATAGACTGCGGGGGGGAGCCCCGCGTGACAGGATAGACTGCGGGGGGAAGCCCCGCGTGACAGGATAGAGGGCGGGGGGGGAAGCCCCGCGTGACAGGATAGAGGGCGGGGGGGAGCCCCGCGTGACAGGATAGAGGGCGGGGGGGAGCCCCGCGTGACAGGATAGAGGGCGGGGGGGAGCCCCGCGTGACAGGATAGAGGGCGGGGGGGAGCCCCGCGTGACAGGATAGAGGGCGGGGGGAGCCCCGCGTGACAGGATAGAGGGCGGGGGGAGCCCCGCGTGACAGGATAGAGGGCGGGGGGGAGCCCCGCGTGACAGGATAGAGGGCGGGGGGAGCCCCGCGTGACAGGATAGAGGGCGGGGGGGGAGCCCCGCGTGACAGGATAGAGGGCGGGGAGCCCCGCGTGACAGGATAGAGGGCGGGGAGCCCCGCGTGACAGGATAGAGGGCGGGGGGGGAGCCCCGCGTGACAGGATAGAGGGCGGGGGGAGCCCCGCGTGACCGGATAGAGGGCGGGGGGGAGCCCCGCGTGACAGGATAGAGGGCGGGGGGGAGCCCCGCGTGACAGGATAGAGGGCGGGGGGAGCCCCGCGTGACAGGATAGACTGCGGGGGGGGGGAGCCCCGCGTGACAGGATAGACTGCGGGGGGGGGGAGCCGGGGGGGAGCGTGACAGTATAGACTGCGGGGGGGGGAGCCCCGCGTGACAGGATAGACTGCGGGGGGGGAGCCCCGCGTGACAGGATAGACTGCGGGGGGGGGGAGCCCCGCGTGACAGGATAGACTGCGGGGGGGGGGAGCCCCGCGTGACAGGATAGACTGCGGGGGGGGGAGCCCCGCGTGACAGGATAGACTGCGGGGGGGGGAGCCCCGCGTGACAGGATAGACTGCGGGGGGGGGAGCCCCGCGTGACAGGATAGACTGCGGGGGGGAGCCCCGCGTGACAGGATAGAGGGCGGGGGGGGAGCCCCGCGTGACAGGATAGAGGGCGGGGGGGGAGCCCCGCGTGACAGGATAGAGGGCGGGGGGGGAGCCCCGCGTGACAGGATAGAGGGCGGGGGGGGAGCCCCGCGTGACAGGATAGAGGGCGGGGAGCCCCGCGTGACAGGATAGAGGGCGGGGAGCCCCGCGTGACAGGATAGAGGGCGGGGGGGGAGCCCCGCGTGACAGGATAGAGGGCGGGGGGGAGCCCCGCGTGACAGGATAGACTGCGGGGGGAGCCCCGCGTGACAGGATAGACTGCGGGGGGGGAGCCCCGCGTGACAGGATAGACTGCGGGGGGGGAGCCCCGCGTGACAGGATAGAGGGCGGGGGGGAGCCCCGCGTGACAGGATAGAGGGCGGGGGGGAGCCCCGCGTGACAGGATAGAGGGCGGGGGGAGCCCCGCGTGACAGGATAGACTGCGGGGGGGGGAGCCCCGCGTGACAGGATAGAGGGCGGGGGAGCCTCGCGTGACAGGATAGAGGGCGGGGGAGCCCCGCGTGACAGGATAGAGGGCGGGGGGGAGCCCCGCGTGACAGGATAGAGGGCGGGGGGGAGCCCCGCGTGACAGGATAGAGGGGGGGGGAGCCCCGCGTGACAGGATAGAGGGCGGGGGGGGAGCCCCGCGTGACAGGACTGAGGGCAGGGGGGGAGCCCCGCGTGACAGGATAGAGGGCGGGGGGGAGCCCCGCGTGACAGGATAGACTGCGGGGGGGGGAGCCCCGCGTGACAGGATAGAGGGCGGGGAGGGGGGAGCCCCGCGTGACAGGATAGAGGGCGGGGGGGAGCCCCGCGTGACAGGATAGAGGGCGGGGGGGAGCCCCGCGTGACAGGATAGAGGGCGGGGGGGGAGCCCCGCGTGACAGGATAGAGGGCGGGGGGGGAGCCCCGCGTGACAGGATAGAGGGCGGGGGGGAGCCCCGCGTGACAGGATAGAGGGCGGGGGGGAGCCCCGCGTGACAGGATAGAGGGCGGGGAGCCCCGCGTGACAGGATAGAGGGCGGGGGGGAGCCCCGCGTGACAGGATAGAGGGCGGGGGGGAGCCCCGCGTGACAGGATAGAGGGCGGGGGGGAGCCCCGCGTGACAGGATAGAGGGCGGGGGGGGAGCCCCGCGTGACAGGATAGAGGGCGGGGGGGAGCCCCGCGTGACAGGATAGACTGCGGGGGGAGCCCCGCGTGACAGGATAGACTGCGGGGGGGAGCCCCTGCGGGGGGGGAGCCCCGCGTGACAGGATAGAGGGCGGGGGGGAGCCCCGCGTGACAGGATAGAGGGCGGGGGGGAGCCCCGCGTGACAGGATAGAGGGCGGGGGGAGCCCCGCGTGACAGGATAGACTGCGGGGGGTGAGCCCCGCGTGACAGGATAGAGGGCGGGGAGCCCCGCGTGACAGGATAGAGGGCGGGGAGCCCCGCGTGACAGGATAGAGGGGCGGGGGGGAGTCCCGCGTGACAGGATAGAGGGCGGGGGGAGCCCCGCGTGACAGGATAGAGGGGGGGGGAGCCCCGCGTGACAGGATAGAGGGCGGGGGGGGAGCCCCGCGTGACAGGACTGAGGGCAAGGGGGGAGCCCCGCGTGACAGGATAGAGGGCGGGGGGGGAGCCCCGCGTGACAGGATAGACTGCGGGGGGGGAGCCCCGCGTGACAGGATAGAGGGCGGGGAGGGGGAGCCCCGCGTGACAGGATAGAGGGCGGGGGGGAGCCCCGCGTGACAGGATAGAGGGCGGGGGGGAGCCCCGCGTGACAGGATAGAGGGCGGGGGGGGAGCCCCGCGTGACAGGATAGAGGGCGGGGGGGGAGCCCCGCGTGACAGGATAGAGGGCGGGGGGGAGCCCCGCGTGACAGGATAGAGGGCGGGGGGGAGCCCCGCGTGACAGGATAGAGGGCGGGGGGGGAGCCCCGCGTGACAGGATAGAGGGCGGGGGGGGAGCCCCGCGTGACAGGATAGAGGGCGGGGGGGAGCCCCGCGTGACAGGATAGAGGGCGGGGGGGAGCCCCGCGTGACAGGATAGAGGGCGGGGGGGAGCCCCGCGTGACAGGATAGAGGGCGGGGGGGAGCCCCGCGTGACAGGATAGAGGGCGTGGGGGAGCCCCGCGTGACAGGATAGAGGGCGGGGGGGAGCCCCGCGTGACAGGATAGAGGGCGGGGGGGAGCCCCGCGTGACAGGATAGAGGGCGGGGGGGAGCCCCGCGTGACAGGATAGAGGGCGGGGGGGAGCCCCGCGTGACAGGATAGAGGGCGGGGGGGGAGCCCCGCGTGACAGGATAGAGGGCGGGGGGGAGCCCCGCGTGACAGGATAGAGGGCGGGGGGAGCCCCGCGTGACAGGATAGAGGGCGGGGGGGAGCCCCGCGTGACAGGATAGAGGGCGGGAGCCCCGCGTGACAGGATAGAGGGCGGGGGGGAAGCCCCGCGTGACAGGATAGAGGGCGGGAGCCCCGCGTGACAGGATAGAGGGCGGGGGGGAGCCCCGCGTGACAGGATAGAGGGCGGGGGGGAGCCCCGCGTGACAGGATAGAGGGCGGAGGGGAGCCCCGCGTGACAGGATAGAGGGCGGGGGGGGAGCCCCGCGTGACAGGGTAGAGGGCGGGGGGGGAGCCCCGCGTGACAGGATAGAGGGCGGGGGGGAGCCCCGCGTGACAGGATAGACTGCGGGTGGGGGGGGAGCCCCGCGTGACAGGATAGACTGCGGGGGGGAGCCCCGCGTGACAGGATAGACTGCGGGGGGGGCCCCGCGTGACAGGATAGACTGCGGGGGGGGGAGCCCCGCGTGACAGGATAGACTGCGGGGGGGGCCCCGCGTGACAGGATAGACTGGGGGGGGCCCCGCGTGACAGGATAGACTGCGGGGGGGGCCCCGCGTGACAGGATAGACTGCCGGGGGGGGGGGGAGCCCCGCGTGACAGGATATAGGGCGGGGGGGAGCCCCGCGTGACAGGATAGAGGGCGGGGGGAGCCCCGCGTGACAGGATAGAGGGCGGGGGGGAGCCCCGCGTGACAGGATAGAGGGCGGGGGGAGCCCGCGTGACAGGATAGAGGGCGGGGGGAGCCCCGCGTGACAGGATAGAGGGCGGGGGGGAGCCCCGCGTGACAGGATAGAGGGCGGGGGAGCCCCGCGTGACAGGATAGAGGGCGGGAGCCCCGCGTGACAGGATAGAGGGCGGGGGGGAGCCCCGCGTGACAGGATAGAGGGCGGGGAGCCCCGCGTGACAGAATAGAGGGCGGGGGGGGAGCCCCGCGTGACAGGATAGAGGGCGGGGGCGAAGCCCCGCGTGACAGGATAGAGGGCGGGGGGAAGCCCCGCGTGACAGGAAAGAGGGCGGGGGGGAAGCCCCGCGTGACAGGATAGAGGGCGGGGGGGAAGCCCCGCGTGACAGGATAGAGGGCGGGGGGGAAGCCCCGCGTGACAGGATAGAGGGCGGGGGGGAAGCCCCAGGATAGAGGGCGGGGGGGAAGCCCCGCGTGACAGGATAGAGGGCGGGGGGGAAGCCCCGCGTGACAGGATAGAGGGCGGGGGGGAAGCCCCGCGTGACAGGATAGAGGGCGGGGGGGAAGCCCCGCGTGACAGGATAGAGGGCGGGGGGGAAGCCCCGCGTGACAGGATAGAGGGCGGGGGGGAGCCCCGCGTGACAGGATAGAGGGCGGGGGGGAGCCCCGCGTGACAGGATAGAGGGCGGGGGGGAGACCCGCGTGACAGGATAGAGGGCGGGGGGGAGCCCCGCGTGACAGGATAGAGGGCGGGGGGGAGCCCCGCGTGACAGGATAGAGGGCGGGGAGCGCCGCGTGACAGGATAGAGGGCAGGGAGCCCCGCGTGACAGGATAGAGGGCGGGGGGGAGCCCCGCGTGACAGGATAGAGGGCGGGGGGGGAGCCCCGCGTGACAGGATAGAGGGCGGGGGGGGAGCCCCGCGTGACAGGATAGAGGGCGGGGGGAGCCCCGCGTGACAGGATAGAGGGCGGGGGGGAGCCCCGCGTGACAGGATAGAGGGCGGGGGAGCCCCGCGTAACAGGATAGAGGGCGGGAGCCCCGCGTGACAGGATAGAGGGCGGGGGGGAAGCCCCGCGTGACAGGATAGAGGGCGGGGAGCCCCGCGTGACAGAATAGAGGGCGGGGGGGGAGCCCCGCGTGACAGGATAGAGGGCGGGGGCGAAGCCCCGCGTGACAGGATAGAGGGCGGGGGGGAAGCCCCGCGTGACAGGATAGAGGGCGGGGGGGAAGCCCCGCGTGACAGGATAGAGGGCGGGGGGGAAGCCCCGCGTGACAGGATAGAGGGCGGGGGGGAAGCCCCGCGTGACAGGATAGAGGGCGGGGGGGAAGCCCCGCGTGACAGGATAGAGGGCGGGGGGGAAGCCCCGCGTGACAGGATAGAGGGCGGGGGGGAAGCCCCGCGTGACAGGATAGAGGGCGGGGGGGAAGCCCCGCGTGACAGGATAGAGGGCGGGGGGGAAGCCCCGCGTGACAGAATAGAGGGCGGGGGGGAAGCCCCGCGTGACAGGATAGAGGGCGGGGGGGAAGCCCCGCGTGACAGGATAGAGGGCGGGGGGAGCCCCGCGTGACAGGATAGAGGGCGGGGGGGAGCCCCTCGTGACAGGATAGAGGGCGGGGGGGAGCCCCGCGTGACAGGATAGAGGGCGGGGGGGAGCCCCGCGTGACAGGATAGAGGGCGGGGGGGAGCCCCGCGTGACAGGATAGAGGGCGGGGAGCGCCGCGTGACAGGATAGAGGGCAGGGAGCCCCGCGTGACAGGATAGAGGGCGGGGGGGAGCCCCGCGTGACAGGATAGAGGGCGGGGGGGGAGCCCCGCGTGACAGGATAGAGGGCGGGGGGGGAGCCCCGCGTGACAGGATAGAGGGCGGGGAGCCCCGCGTGACAGGATAGAGGGCGGGGGGGAGCCCCGCGTGACAGGTTAGAGGGCGGGGGGGGAGCCCCGCGTGACAGGATAGACTGCGGGGGGGGAGCCCCGCGTGACAGGATAGACTGCGGGGGGGGAGCCCCGCGTGACAGGATAGACTGCGGGGGGGGAGCCCCGCGTAACAGGATAGACTGCGGGGGGGGAGCCCCGCGTGACAGGATAGAGGGCGGGGGGGGAGCCCCGCGTGACAGGATAGAGGGCGGGGGGGGAGCCCCGCGTGACAGGATAGACTGCGGGGGGGGGGAGCCCCGCGTGACAGGATAGACTGCGGGGGGGGAGCCCCGCGTGACAGGATAGACTGCGGGGGGGGAGCCCCGCGTGACAGGATAGACTGCGGGGGGAGCCCCGCGTGACAGGATAGAGGGCGGGGAGCCCCGTGTGACAGAATAGAGGGCGGGGGGGGAGCCCCGCGTGACAGGATAGAGGGCGGGGGGGAGCCCCGCGTGACAGGATAGAGGGCGGGGGGGAGCCCCGCGTGACAGGATAGAGGGCGGAGGGGAGCTCCGCGTGACAGGATAGAGGGCGGAGGGGAGCCCCGCGTGACAGGATAGAGGGCGGGGGGAGACCCGCGTGACAGGATAGAGGGCGGGGGGGGAGCCCCGCGTGACAGGATAGAGGGCGGGGGGGGGGGAGAGCCCCGCGTGACAGGATAGAGGGCGGGGGGGAGCCCCGCGTGACAGGATAGAGGGCGGGGGGGGAGCCCCGCGTGACAGGATAGAGGGCGGGGAGCCCCGCGTGACAGGATAGAGGGCGGGGGGGAGCCCCGCGTGACAGGTTAGAGGGCGGGGGGGGAGCCCCGCGTGACAGGATAGACTGCGGGGGGGGGGGAGCCCCGCGTGACAGGATAGACTGCGGGGGGGAGCCCCGCGTGACAGGATAGACTGCGGGGGGGGAGCCCCGCGTGACAGGATAGACTGCGGGGGGGGAGCCCCGCGTGACAGGATAGACTGCGGGGGGGGAGCCCCGCGTGACAGGATAGACTGCGGGGGGGGGAGACCCGCGTGACAGGATAGACTGCGGGGGGGAGCCCCGCGTGACAGGATAGAGGGCGGGGGGGAGCCCCGCGTGACAGGATAGACTGCGGGGGGGGGGGAGCCCCGCGTGACAGGATAGACTGCGGGGGGGAGCCCGCGTGACAGGATAGACTGCGGGGGGGAGCCCCGCGTGACAGGATAGACTGCGGGGGGGGAGCCCCGCGTGACAGGGTAGACTGCGGGGGGGAGCCCCGCGTGACAGGATAGACTGCGGGGGGGAGCCTCGCGTGACAGGATAGACGGCGGGGGGGGAGCCCCGCGTGACAGGATAGAGGGCGGGGGGGAGCCCCGCGTGACAGGATAGACTGCGGGGGGGGGAGCCCCGCGTGACAGGATAGAGGGCGGGGGGAGCCCCGTGTGACAGGATAGAGGGCGGGGGGAGCCCCGCGTGACAGGATAGAGGGCGGGGGGGAGCCCCGCGTGACAGGATAGAGGGCGGGGGGGAGCCCCGCGTGACAGGATAGACTGCGGGGGGGGGGGGAGCCCCGCGTGACAGGATAGAGGGCGGGGAGCCCCGCGTGACAGGATAGAGGGCGGGGGGGGAGCCCCGCGTGACAGGATAGACTGCGGGGGGGGGAGCCCCGCGTGACAGGATAGACTGCGGGGGGGGGGGGAGCCCCGCGTGACAGGATAGACTGCGGGGGGGGAGCCCCGCGTGACAGGATAGACTGCGGGGGGGGGGGAGCCGGGGGGGAGCCCCGCGTGACAGGATAGACTGCGGGGGGGGGGGAGCCCCGCGTGACAGGATAGACTGCGGGGGGGGAGCCCCGCGTGACAGGATAGACTGCGGGGGTGAGCCCCGCGTGACAGGATAGA
Source organism: Lithobates clamitans (assembly GCA_037952925.1). Taxonomy (NCBI): domain Eukaryota; kingdom Metazoa; phylum Chordata; class Amphibia; order Anura; family Ranidae; genus Lithobates; species Lithobates clamitans. The sequence continues at coordinate 2,093 of JBBGZY010003410.1, read as the reverse complement.
CTGCGGGGGGGGGGAGCCCCGCGTGACAGGATAGAGGGCGGGGGGGAGCCCCGCGTGACAGGATAGAGGGCGGGGGGGGAGCCCCGCGTGACAGGATAGAGGGCGGGGGGGAGCCCCGCGTGACAGGATAGAGGGCGGGGGGGGAGCCCCGCGTGACAGGATAGAGGGCGGGGGGGGAGCCCCGCGTGACAGGATAGAGGGCGGGGGGGGAGCCCCGCGTGACAGGATAGAGGGCGGGGGGGGAGCCCCGCGTGACAGGATAGAGGGCGGGGGGGAGCCCCGCGTGACAGGATAGAGGGCGGGGGGGAGCCCCGCGTGACAGGATAGAGGGCGGGGGGGGAGCCCCGCGTGACAGGATAGACTGCGGGGGGGGGGGAGCCCCGCGTGACAGGATAGACTGCGGGGGGGGGAGCCCCGCGTGACAGGATAGACTGCGGGGGGGGGGAGCCGGGGGGGAGCCCCGCGTGACAGGATAGACTGCGGGGGGGGAGCCCCGCGTGACAGGATAGACTGCGGGGGGGGAGCCCCGCGTGACAGGATAGACTGCGGGGGGGGGGAGCCCCGCGTGACAGGATAGACTGCGGGGGGGGAGCCCCGCGTGACAGGATAGACTGCGGGGGGGGAGCCCCGCGTGACAGGATAGACTGCGGGGGGGGGAGCCCCGCGTGACAGGATAGACTGCGGGGGGAGCCCCGCGTGACAGGATAGAGGGCGGGGAGCCCCGTGTGACAGAATAGAGGGCGGGGGGGGAGCCCCGCGTGACAGGATAGAGGGCGGGGGGGAGCCCCGCGTGACAGGATAGAGGGCGGGGGGGAGCCCCGCGTGACAGGATAGAGGGCGGAGGGGAGCTCCGCGTGACAGGATAGAGGGCGGAGGGGAGCCCCGCGTGACAGGATAGAGGGCGGGGGGAGACCCGCGTGACAGGATAGAGGGCGGGGGGGGAGCCCCGCGTGACAGGATAGAGGGCGGGGGGGGGGGGGAGAGCCCCGCGTGACAGGATAGAGGGCGGGGGGGGAGCCCCGCGTGACAGGATAGAGGGCGGGGGGGGGAGCCCCGCGTGACAGGATAGAGGGCGGGGAGCCCCGCGTGACAGGATAGAGGGCGGGGGGAGCCCCGCGTGACAGGTTAGAGGGCGGGGGGGGAGCCCCGCGTGACAGGATAGACTGCGGGGGGGGGGGAGCCCCGCGTGACAGGATAGACTGCGGGGGGGAGCCCCGCGTGACAGGATAGACTGCGGGGGGGGAGCCCCGCGTGACAGGATAGACTGCGGGGGGGGGAGCCCCGCGTGACAGGATAGACTGCGGGGGGGGGAGCCCCGCGTGACAGGATAGACTGCGGGGGGGGGAGACCCGCGTGACAGGATAGACTGCGGGGGGGAGCCCCGCGTGACAGGATAGAGGGCGGGGGGGGAGCCCGCGTGACAGGATAGACTGCGGGGGGGGGGGAGCCCCGCGTGACAGGATAGACTGCGGGGGGGGAGCCCCGCGTGACAGGATAGACTGCGGGGGGGGAGCCCCGCGTGACAGGGTAGACTGCGGGGGGGAGCCCCGCGTGACAGGATAGACTGCGGGGGGGAGCCTCGCGTGACAGGATAGACGGCGGGGGGGGAGCCCCGCGTGACAGGATAGAGGGCGGGGGGGAGCCCCGCGTGACAGGATAGACTGCGGGGGGGGGAGCCCCGCGTGACAGGATAGAGGGCGGGGGGGAGCCCCGCGTGACAGGATAGAGGGCGGGGGGGAGCCCCGCGTGACAGGATAGAGGGCGGGGGGAGCCCCGCGTGACAGGATAGAGGGCGGGGGGAAGCCCCGCGTGACAGGATAGAGGGCGGGGGGGAAGCCCCGCGTGACAGGATAGAGGGCGGGGGGGAAGCCCCGCGTGACAGGATAGAGGGCGGGGGGGAGCCCCGCGTGACAGGATAGAGGGCGGGGGGAGCCCCGCGTGACAGGATAGAGGGCGGGGGGGAGCCCCTCGTGACAGGATAGAGGGCGGGGGAGCCCCGCGTGACAGGATAGAGGGCGGGGGGAGCCCCGCGTGACAGGATAGAGGGCGGGAGCGCCGCGTGACAGGATAGAGGGCAGGGAGCCCCGCGTGAC